>JAQZBX010014478.1:0-38600 GCA_029593785.1 Cabassous unicinctus
AAAAAAAAGAGTAAATGATTATGGTGCTTTTTCCTGTCCTGTTCAGGCCCGTCAGCTCATCCTGCAACATGGCCTGACCCTCAGTGATCTGGACCGACACCCAGAGGTGAGAGTCGGGTTGCCATGTCTGTCTTTGTCTTTGACACTTGTATGTGGACTCGGGATGTCTTGTTGGGTCTAGGGAAAAGGTCAGTCACATTAGCTTTTCTCCTGAGTAGTAATCCTGGCTGACATCCTAAATGGAGAGGTGGTTAGTTCCCAGAATATTCCCTGTGGTTTAACCCTGCAGGTTCTGTATGAGTGTAGTGAAGGGGAATTGGGTGAGTTCAGGGCTAGAGCCAGGACTTCCCTGAAGTCCTTGTGCTGAGGTATTAAGTGAGCCAGCCCATGGAGCTCACCACCGAGTAGAGGTGGAAGTAATTGTCCAAGGCAGCTGTGGGCATTTGAAGACAGATGAAAGGTGTGGTCAAGGCTGTTAAACACAGATGGCCCACAGTAGACCGAGGTGGATGAGGGTGAGCATTGTCACTCGAGCTACACTCACTGAGCCCTTATGGTATCCTGTTGAGCTCAGGGCTGTCCTGTATTAAACGGTTTAATTTCCAGTTGTTGGGAGGTGGGTACCATCATTACCCCATTTTTACAGGTGTGAGGCCCAGAGATGAGAAGTTATCTGCCAAAGCCAGGCAACTTGTAAATGCAGAGCCGGGATTTGAACTTTGGCTCTAGAGAGCTGCTTGTTAGGGCTTTGTGCAGGGGGTGGGAACCACTGGCAGGCAGGCAGGTGGGCATGTGGGCATATGTGTCAGATTAGGACAGAGCGAGCACAGTAGTTGGGGAACTGGGTTATATGGCAGCTTGAAAACCAGGCTAGGGGTTGGGACTTGATGGTAGTCCAGCAGAGTTAGAATTTCCCACGTCACCAAGGAAAAGATGGGCCTCAGAGGGGTCAGTAAGAACCGTGGAAAAGGCCAGTTGGTGATTTCTGTGGGCAGCGCCGGGGAACAGGCTGCATTAGTTGTTCCACAGCTGTGAGGAGGGTGCTGGCTGAAGGTGGGCCTAGAGCCAGACAGGAAAGGCCCCTGCCCTCTGGCCCCTGGGAGTTGTCACGACTCAGCCTGGCCTGGGGTCAGTGCGGTTGAGAAGGAGCAGAGCAGAGTCTGTAAAGGGTGAAAACGGTGCCTGCATGGAATTTCCTCGACTCTACCTGCGTCCTGAGGTTTTTCATAATGCTGTTCAAAAAAACTACTTGAAGTTCCTGCATTGCCCAGGCAGAGTTCTGTGAGTAATGGAAACCACATAACTTGATATTGATATTTGAAAGCTGAATGAACCCGTTTCCCCTTGACTGCTCTTGGGCCTGGTGGTGTAGCTTCTTAATAGAGGGGCGCCCAGATGGAGCTGTGCTGGTGCAGTCACAGTGGGCTGCCTCAGATAATTTCCAACTCAAGAGTACATCATGTATCTGTCCGCTTTCTAATAGAGCCCTTCACCAGGTCTTCTCTGTCCACTCAGAATTGCCTGTGTTTCTGAATCAGTGTTTCTCAGGCTTTTTTTCATGTCCTTATCCCACCCCTGTGGAATTTTAATACCACAGATATGCTGCATATCTGTTTCTGTACTTAGGTTTGTGTACTACACACCACTGTAATAGCTCTAATTAGGATCCATCCCCAAGAATCCATTATTGCCCCATTGAAGTGCTGTCATCTCTGTTAGAATGCATGCACTAAATAATGTCAGCTCATCCACAGAGAAGCCCGTCGGCGAGGAAGGGGAGTAGTGTGGGCAAGGGCAGGACCCAGGCTTGACCCCCTTGCCCTGCCCTCATTTCCCTGTGACCCTGGTGGAGCCACCTCACCTCTTGGAGCCTCAGTTTCCCAATTGGTTAAGTGGGGGTAACTTTATCCCCCTAGACAGGTTGCCCAGGATCAGATGGGCCACTGCACAGAGTCTCCCCCCAAGAGGCTCCTAGGAGTTTTTATGTCTTTCCGTCCCCCAACACAGATTGACCTCGCCATCGATGGTGCTGATGAAGTAGATGCCGACCTCAATCTCATCAAGGGTGGTGGGTGAGTGCTGTGGGGACTTTCAAAGCAAAATGGAACACAAGATAAGCAGATTGCCACTGTGAGCGATATATGTGAACTTTTTTCTCTGCTAGGACATTGATAGTATCTGGCCTGAGGGCCAGCTTGGCCTTTCTGGTCCTAGTAGCCACCCCGTATGTGAGAGCGTTCATCCTAATGGGCTTTCTTTGTATCTCCACAGTCTCATTCATTCAGGGAGCAGAAAGTTCTTGCTGGAAACTGCTGTGGGTCTGTCAGGCATTCTAGGGGCAGAGCTGAGGGTTATGCTGATAACATTTTGCTGTTAGGCATATAGAGGAGCACCTTCCGTTCAGGCAGGGCTGCTACACATCATTCAAGTTGGGAGCAGGCCAAGCTGTCAGGCAGTAGGGAGTGGTGGGTACTGGGGTGGACTTCCCTTCCTGTCTGTTCTAGTTGATTCAAACTCTAAAAACTGCAAGCTAACCCAGACCATCACTGGGCTGGATCAGGTGTGTGGGCACCAGTGTGTGCCTCTGCTTTAAAACTGCTCTTACTCTCTATACGGTTAGGAGTACATTCATTCATTTGGAAAGCATTTGTTGAGTTTTCTTCAGTACTGGATTTGGGGCACTAGGGAATCCTAAGTTGAAAAACCAAAAGCCTGAAGCAGGCCACTGAGTGATTCTGTGTGTGTTTTTTTAAATTTAGTGAAGTATATCAGTCATACATAAGCATACATAAACAATAAGTGTATAGTAATGTGAATTTACAAAACAAATATACATAACATCATACACGACTCTCATACCTCACCCTACCACCAATACCTTGCATTGTTGTGATAAACATTTTTAACTAATGATTAAAGAGCATCCTCAAAATATTACTAACCAAAGTATCTTACATTTGGCATATTTTTCCCCAAACCCAGCCTATTATTACTATTATTATTCATTTATACATGAACATACATAAACAATAAGTGTATAGTAAAAGTTGTGAACTTAAAAAGCAAACATGCATAACATCATACAGGGGTCCCATACATCAACCATCACCAACACCTTGCATTGTTGTGAGACATTTTTTACAAATTGTGAAAGAATATTGTCAAAATCTTACTACCAACTATAGTCCTTATCTTAATTTGTCGTATTTTCCCCCCAACCCACCCTATTATTATTTTTTAAATATATTTTTATGATAGAAGTTGTGAACTTACAAAACAATCATGCACTTGTGCAGAATTCCCATACAGCACCCCTCTATCAACACGCCACACCATGGTGGAACATTTGTTACAGATTATGAGATAATATCATCAGACTATTACCAGATCCTTGTGCAGAATTCCCATACAGCACCCCTCTATCAACACACCACACCATGGTGGAACATTTGTTACAGATTACGAGATAATATCATCAGACTATTACCAGATCCATAGTGTACATTTGGCACACTTTTTCCATACTCCCCCATTATCAACAGAGTACATCTTTGGCATAGATGCATGAATATTACATTATTACTGTTAACCACAGTCCATAGGTCACCTCAGTTGTACTTTTCCCATGCTTCTCCACATTCCCACCACCCTGCAATAGTGATGTACGTCTGCTGTAGCTCACAAAGGACACTCTTGCATATGTACTATCAGCCACAATTCTCATCTTCCTCTGGGTTTACTGTGCTATTTCAGTCCCTAGATTATTCTCTGGCTTTCTGTCAATTAGCATTTACATCCCTAGACTACCATTTTCAGCCACATTCCCATTTATAAACCAGCTATTATTCACTATAATGTGTTACCGTCAACTCTGTACATTTCCATACTGTAACAGTAAAGCTAATTAAAACTTCTACATACATTAAACATCAGTAGTCCATCTCAGTCCACCTTTTATCTCCTTTAAGGAATGATTCAGTTTTTTTAAAGTCACACTTTAATTTTCACAAGATGTTTTCATATGAATTATTTTTCTCCTGATTATAGTTATGAGGTCTTTTAGCAAATAAGCAGTAGAGTTAGACCTGGACTCAGATTTCCTGATTCAGGATCCTGGCTCAAAACCTCCTTCCGCCGAGTGCCACATTGCTAACAGGGCAGGTTATCCAAGTCTTTTCTTGCTCAGGCCGCAGACACTGCCTTCATGCCTCGTCCACATGACATGTCCCTAAATACAGTTCTTCCTCTCAAATGCAGCGTGGGTCGGGTTATGCTACCTGTGTGGGAACTGTGGTCTAGTTTCCAGGTTGCCCAGACACAGGCTAATGCTTCTATAGTCCATTTAATTAGAAGCAGCATGATGCGATTAAAAGTTAAATTTCTCCGTATGTGACAGGATTGAGCAGATCTGGGTCTCCTGTATCTGACCTTAGTTCCAAATCAAGTTTTTTTCTTAATCCTGTGTTCATTTGCTGCTTCCCATCCTTAGAGGCTGCCTGACCCAGGAGAAGATTGTGGCAGGCTATGCCAGTCGCTTCATCGTGATTGCCGATTTCAGGTAAGTGTCTGGTGCTGAGAACTGCCCACCGAGGGGCCACGTCACCATTTTACAGAGAGGAAATAAAGAAATGGAGGGACCATTCGGCCTTCTGCGATCCAGAAGGCTGATGGCTGTCACTTAGGGCAGTATGAGGCAGATTTATATTCTGCTCCCACGCTGATCTGCACTGAGCCAGGATCTCCGACTCAGTTTGTCGCGTCCTGCATCACTCCTTTGATCCTGACGGGGCCTCATGGACAGTGACTACACACCCTGCTTCCTCCGGGGTCAGAGTTTGCTGCCTGGGACTGGTGTTGTGGGCAGTGCAGCCAGGCTCTCAGATTCTCCACCAAAGATCCTGGGAGGAGGCACTTGTGTGAGCATGTCAATTTAAAAACTGTGTATGGATTTGTGTTTGCTTATTATGACATGCTATAGCTGTAGGATGAGCATAATACCCACAAGCCAGCCAGTTCAAATTTTAACATTTATGTCCTATTCACTTTGAATATCTCTTTTCCTAAGTAGTAAAACAGCCAGCACATTGGAAGTCCCCTGTGTACTTCTTGCTGATGGTGTCCCTTACCCTCATGCCATATAGTTACCCCCATTCCTAAATTTGGTGTTTTTTTTAATGTCCCGTGGAGCATATTTATTTTCATTGTGCTTTTTGACTCTTTCTTTCCAGGAAGGATTCAAAGAACCTCGGGGATCAGTGGCAGAAAGGGATCCCCATTGAGGTCATTCCAATGGCCTACGTCCCAGTGAGCCGAGCTGTGACCCAGAAGTTTGGGGGTGTGGTTGAGCTGCGACTGGCCATCAACAAGGCAGTAAGTCATCAGGAAGGTTTCTGGAGGGCGCGCCAGTCTCTGTGTGGTGTCCTTTGGGGCCATGGAACCAAGGCAGGGCAGGTGGCCTTTTATTTTTTTTTAATCTATATGTTTGTTTTTAGAGAGCTGGCCTTACTAGCTTTGGGAAGCCTCCTTGCGGCAGAGTTTGTCAGGTTCTCTGTAGTTAGTTTTTCCCTCCTTTCTTCCCTCATTCTCTGGTTAAAAATGACAAGAAGTAGAATTTCTTCGGGGATGTGAACCACTCCCCAAGAATACACTCCAGACGTTGAGTTCTTAGATGTTTCTCTTCAGGTTCTAAAGTGTGTTGCACAGATTTTTTTTTCTTCCAATTAAATAAACAAATAAGCACAGTAATAATCCCAAAACTATAGAATATCTAATATAAAAAGTTTTGAAGATACAGAAAAGGAAAAAAATATAATTCTGCCCTGATATATTTTAATTTTGATGTGTTTTATTCCCAGTATTTTTGTAACTTTTAAAAAAAATCATTGTCTTGATCCTGGTGGTTGTACAGAGTTCTGATAATGGCTCACTTTGAAGCTAAAAGGCAAGGAGGAGATTGTTGGAAATTCTATCTTGAGAAGCAAGAGCCCTAGCATCCTGCCTTCAGGCCTTCAGGGTTTATTTTATTTTATTTTGTATTTTATATTTTATTTTATGTTTTATATTTTGTATTTATTTTATATTTTATTTTGGTACCGGGGATTGAACCCAGACCTCGTACATGGGAAGCAGGCGCTTAACCACTGAGCTACACCTGGTCCCCAAGGGGGTTTTTAATTCCTCCTTCAGTCTGCAGGGGTCTTGATATCCTTGCCTTTGACTGTGGTGTTTCATCAGTATTTTTGTTCCTAAACCCTCAGTCTGCTTTCCTAGTGTCCATGGCTGTTAAGGAATCCTGAATTAATTAGCTAAACTGCTCCCTGCCTGGAGCCTCCCTTATCACTGCTCCCTGACTTTTTGATGGGTGAATTAACATCGTCTTGTTTTGCATTTGGTGGGAGTTACTCTGAAGTTGGAGAATGTTGTGCGAAGCTGGTGATCTGTCCTGTTACTTTAGGTTTCCACTGGAACAATAGCTGAGGATTCTCGAGGCCTTACTGTGAGCCCTCCTGGTGTGGCTGCTTGGCACAGGTGATGTCCTCACTGCCGCAGCCACCTCGTGATGTGCGTCATTATTGCAGCCGAGGAACCTGAGGCCTGCTGAGGCATCATGGCTAAGATGCTCGTCTTTCTGCTGCTTCACAGCACTGCCTTCTAGAAGGCACAGAAAGGAGTGCTGATTGAAGCTGGGCTAATTAGGATGCATGTCTTTCGTGGTTATCACCTCCACTTCCCTGCCGCCTGTCTGCCTGCCTGTATTGATATCCTCGTTCAATGTGGAAAATTACCTCCTAGGGTCCTGTGGTGACAGATAATGGGAATTTTATACTGGACTGGAAGTTTGACCAGGTGCACAAATGGAGCGAAGTGAACACAGCTATCAAAATGATCCCAGGTAACATTGAGTGCCGTTCACTAGGTGTTTCGGTCTGCTGTGCTGCCAAAATACAGTATACCAGAAGTGGGTTGGCTTTTACAACTTGGGCTTTATTAGGTGGTAAGCTTACAGTTTTGAGGCTGGTCAAGACATCTTTGGGTGATGCTTTCTTCCTGAAGACTGGCACATGGTGGCATCTTCTGGTCTCTCCCTTCTCTTCTGGGTTTTATTGCTTTCAACTTCTGGCTTCCTCGGCTCTCTCTCAGCTCCTCTGGCTTTCTGTGCTTCTGTGGGTTTCTCTTTGACTCTTTCTGTATTCATCCCGTTTATAAAGGGACTCCAGTAAGAGGATTAAGATCCACCCTGGGTCACATTTTACTGAGGTAACCTAATCAAAAGGTCCCAGCTACAGTACCCACAGGAATGGAGTAGCTCTAAGGACTTGAATTTCTGGGGTCCATAAAAGCCTCACACTTCCACACTTGGTAAAGATACCCCTGCCTTTCATAACCTTTCCTTACCTCTGACCATAGAAGGGCACGGTGGAATTGGGTTGTGTAAGACTTGGTTGGAAAAAAAGAACTTCCTTTATACAATGTTTGTGATTTGTAACTTAATGGTGCTCAAACTTTGTAACTTAATGGTGCTTTAGGCCTTTTAACTTTTCCTTTTTCCGCCAGGAATAGGTATCACTTACTTGGCAGCTCTGTTGGGTGTGCATTTGTGGCTCCTCTCAGATGGGGTAGGCCTGGAGCTTAAGGGGGGAAGTCAGAGGGGCTTGCTGTGAAATAAGCACGCCATCTCTGAGTGTAAAGCTTTTCCTCCCAGGAGCTTGACTGCAGGCAGCCTCTTTGATTTTTGTGGGGACAAATAACTCCATTCACCTACCGCCACTGGGCATGTGTCATGGGCAGTATGCTGTGCCACGTCCTTTAGGGGATGCTGTGATCATGGAACCTGGAATCTGTCCTCAAGGAATCAGCCTGGGGAAAGTGGTGTGTGTCTGTAGAAGCCATGCCTACAAATACGACGGTGAATACCAAGAGTCCAGAGATCACAAAGAGTGGTTTAGGAAAGTTTCATGGAGGAGAGGTGGCTTTTGACCCATGCCTTGGCACAGAGTAATCTTTGTATAATGTAGACACCATGCTTAGTGCATAAAAATATCTCATTTGATTCCCCACTTTTATGGGGTTGGCTGAGGAGGGTGAAGCATCATATCCAGGGGCCACAACTCATGTGTGGCAGTGCTAAGAGGGGGCCCTCTGTTGTCTGCTTCCAGATCCTGACTTTTAATCTGTACTTTGGGTGCCAGGCCAAGGAGTGGCTGTGTGACTTGAATTTGTGGAGTGGTGGGGAGCTCTAACGCAGCTTGTGTCAGTGAGCCGGGGAGCAGAAGCCAGGATTCGGGGCCCGAGGTGAAGGCTGGATGGGCAGTGTAGAGATGAGTTACGAGGCGTTGCTCTAGTCCCGCCTGGAGGAGGTGCTGAACGGCTTGTACGAGGGGATTAAAAGAAGAGGCAGATTTGATAACTGTCAGTCCCTTATGATGGACAGAGATGAAGAATCTAATAGGGAATACTTCATGTCATAGAATATTCTTTGGCCAGAACTGGCTAGTGAGGCAGACGAGGTCATGTTAGCCGAGTGCAGTAGCTAAGAGCATATTCTGGAGCAGCTCACCTGGCTTTAGCTGTGTGACCTTTGAGCAGTTGGTTAATATCGCGGAGCCTCAATTTTTAACTCTGGGAAACAAAGGGGCTAATACTAGTACCTACCTCAGAGGGTTGCTGGGAGGATTAAATGAGTTAAAACAGTTCCCAACGTATAAGAAGTGTTTGTTGAATGAATAAATCCCTAGGAAGAAAGGATATTGTCTTCACCATTAATTAAGTATACTAGATTCTAAGTTATCCAAGCTAGATGGGAATGAAAACAGTGTGACTATATGCCATGTTTAAGGAGCTCATTCCTCCGATCCTACTTTAGCCTGCTATTTTAGTCTTCTATTGATAATCCCCTGGCAAGTCAAAAAGATGGGTTGAATTATGCTTCTTCTTTCACTTAGCGTTTATCATTTTAATGGAAGAACCAAAGAGCCAAGAAGGCAGGAGGAAGAGAAGGAAGATGTAGCAGTCACTGTTAGTAAAATTGAGGAATTTTCCCTAATGATAGCGCACACAAAGCCGGGGGCCCAGGTGGGATCTGCTCACCAGTGTCGGCGCTGTTCCTCTGAAGCAGTTTCTTGCATTGCTCCTTTCCTCCTGCCCAGCCCTTTCTTGGCTTAAGGTATTGATATGTCCTTGGTGAGGAAATTTTGCCCATACATTGCTTTTCACCTAAGGAAGTAGAAGCTAGATCCTAGATGAGAGTTTTATTAGGAACTTATTAGGAAATGAGGAAATGAAAAAAGCCTGCCACCAGGATTGTCATAGTGGTTTATTCTTTCTTCTCGTTCTCCTTTTTCTCCCGATTTGGTCCGTTAGCCTCGCTGCTGAGCTAAGATGAAGGGAGGAGGACTAGGGCAGGTTTCCCAGTCCCTGTTGCCCTGCCCTTGTCCTCGGCGCCCTCACACATGTGAGGACACTGAGAGGACAGCTGGACTGGAGCTCAGCCGGCCTCTGCCTCGGGTATTAACTTGGGCTACACCCAGAGCGCAGCATCTCCTTACGAAGGGCCCTGTGCTCACTTTTAGCCTCCTCTACCCTTTCCTCTGTGTTTTGGGGGGAGGGGACAGGGGAAAGGGGAGTCAGTCATTTCTGGCATCTCAGTAACCTGAGGGAAGCTGCTCTAAGATGAGACCTTAGTGTGCTGCCCTTTCATCTCTGCTTCCTCTTTAAGCCTTTGCTGAACCTGGTTTGACTCTGTTTTGGATCAGGTAGAAGGTGTACCTCGTATCATAGGATTTTTTGTAAGTTGGCTCTTGAGTGGACTGAGCTCAGTAGTGTAGGTATGCAGTCTGGTGCCAGAGACCTTTGTGATTCAGTGCAGTGGCTTTTCTCTCTACCTGATGGCTGTCCATCCACAACTGATGAATCACTTCCCTTCCCTCCCTTCCATCCATCCATCCATCCATCCGTCCATCCATCCATCCATCCATCATCTCTCTGGGGCTGTCTTTGGAAGTTTTCATTTTATTTTTTCATTTGAATTTATGTAGGTCAAAATTACAAAAGAGTATACAGTGAAAAGCTACCCCCGCCACCCATCCCCACCCCACCTCCCCTCCCTTTTCTTGAGGCAGTCACTGTTAAAACTGTGTCCTTCTTGAGATGGTCTTTCGTAAATATATGTCATCCCCCTTCCTCCTCCCCCACAGCCCCACTCCTTTTTACACAGGTAGTAGCATATTATACATGTGTTCTGCTTCTTGCTCTTTCACATCTTCGATATTTTGGTTTATCAGTACACAAAGAAGCTTTCCCATTCTTTTTTTCTTTCCTTTTTTCATATCACTGCATGGCTGTAGCATAATTTATTTAGCCAGATACCCACTAGTGGATATCCTTTGCTAGAAGGGAGTTAACTGCTGAATCAAAAGATAACTGCATCTGTAATTTTGCTAGGTGGTGCTAAATTGGCCTCCATAGGTCATTCCATCTACCCTTCTGCCAGAAATGTGTGCAGATGCTGGTTTCTCTACATACTGGGTCCTTGCCCACCACACTTTTTCTCTGATAGTTTTTTTTCTTTTTCTCGGATAACTATTTCTCTGATAGTTGAACAGAGCTATCACATTGTATGTGATCTGTGTGTATAAGGTGAGTATAGTTGTAATTAGTTCTCATTGTTTAATAGTATTCTGTCATTTGTATGTGTGTGAAAAAAAATCCATTCTACTCTTGGGCATTTGGGTGTTGGCAGTTTTCAGCTCTTAGGAAAAGTTCTTATACCTGTCTTTGGATGACTACGTGTGCCCAAACACGTGCATGTGTACCTAGTATAATTGCTGTGTCTTTAGGTGTGACTGTGTTTGGCTTTACATGATAAGCTCACAAACAGTTCTCAAAGTGGTTATACCCATTTACGCTCCCACCATCTGTGTGGGTGGCTTGGTGTCCTAGCCAGATTTCACTGAGTTCATTCTGGTGGGTGTCTGGTGGTACATCTTAGTTTTAATTTGCTTTCCCTTTTGACTAATGAATTTGAGCACCTTTTAATATATTTATTGGCCCCTTTGGATAGCCGCTTTGTGAAGTACCTTTTCAAGTCTTTTGCCCACCTTTTGATTGGGTAGTCTTTCTTTTCCTTATTCCTCTGAGCAGTTGTTTCTGTGTTTTGATGAGAGCCCTTTTGCTGGGTACTGCAAATATCTTCTCCCACTCTGAGGAAATCTCTCAAGTCTGGCAGTGTGACTGTGAATACCTGGGAGTGGGGGCTGCTTGGAGTAGTGCGGGAGGCCTCTTGTCATCTGCTACTTAAAGGATGGAAGGAGCCAGCCCCTTGAAGCACCTACAGATGACCTGTCCAGGCAGAAGCCACAGCACGCGCAAGGCTGAGAGGCAGGAAGGAGCCTGGCCTGTTTGGGTGCAGAAAGCAAGCCAGGGTGGGAGGGGAGGAAGGGGTTGCCGGAAGAGATAAAGAGGGAGAGGCTTTAGATTACTCTGTTGTCTGGTGCTGCATACAGTCATGCTTCTGCTGCTCTCAGGGTCCTTGCTTCTCACCTGACCCTGGGAAGCTGAATCTCATTGCTTTCTCTGTCCTTTGTTCTGCAGGCGTGGTGGACACAGGCCTGTTCATCAACATGGCCGAGAAAGTCTACTTCGGGATGCAGGATGGCTCGGTGAGCACGAGGGAGAGGCCCTTCCACTGACCCGCAGGCAGACAGCGTGCGCCTGCAGTGCCCAGCCCACAGCCGCGGTGGACGAGCCTCTCTGAGAGCCTTTGCCTTAATGTGTCTTTGCTACCGTGGAAGCTGGCTGGGTGGGGGGCTAAATTCAGTCTTCTGAAGTATTGTTATTAAATGTCTTTTTAAAAGAGAGATTCAAACATATATATTTTTACTATTAAAAATACTGTTGTTTTTTTTTAAATAAAGTAGAACTTGATTTCATGTTTTATATGAAACATTTACCAAAAAAAGCAGGGGGAAGGACTGTCTTTTAAAACCTGCTGGTAAAGCTGTTGAATATTGGGTTTGCTGAGAAATAAAAATCAAACTTTTCTTCTAAGCTGGTAAAATGAAGGACTCAACCAGCAGTGATTTCCTGATGCCTTACTGGAAACTTGGAGTTTGTTTACTTTTCTGCCACTCTCTGTTTTTAGTTTCTGTTGTGATCCTGCACAATACGTAGTTACATTATAAGATCAAGTTTACAAAACTCAGCCAGGTGGAGCACTTGGAGTGTAAACTCACAGACAGAAAATGTGGCTGTACTTTGTGCTAAGATCAAGGCGTTAATTCGGGCCACTGTTGTTAGAAGCAATTAGCCAGAAACTATTGCCAATACTGCCGAAGCACTGCTATGAAATGTGAAGTATTTTTTATAAAAATGATTTTCTTTTTGTTGTTAATATTTTTTTCTGTTTCTTATTACTTGTGTGTTCAGCATCAGAGCTTGTCACATCCTTGTATTGTTTGAAGGTTGAAATAAAAGAGTTTGGTGCCATTTTGACTTTTGTGTCTTCATTTTAGACTTTGTAGTTGTTTTACAGTAAAATGGGAATCAATTCTGGTCACCAAGTTTACACAAGACCTTTTATAAGGGATTGTAATCACCTGAGAAACCTTGAGCCAAAGAGTAGTTAAATATTTCCCTTATCTCTGGGAGAGTTTTGCATCGGTTTTCCAAGGAAATGTTTATTCCATAGACCTTTGTCAAACAAGGTTTTAATTTTCTTGGGTAATGGAGGATTGTTTACATAGCTGAACCAAAGTTACAACTTATTTGCCAAATTTCATATTAGTCAAATCTCCTTTAAACATGGAAGCTGATAAGCAGAAAAATGAGTCATCTTAATTTCCTCTATTCCCCCCAATCTGTAAATCTTTAGTTTTCCCCGTAAGCAGAGAAGAAGCCTCATAGAGAGGAAAGGCCATGACCAGCCAGCACAGTGATAACTCTAGCCAGGACTGTAACAAATTCATGCTGTTCTGATGAGGGAAGTGCCAGAATCCCAACCCCACCCACAGCTTTAAAAAAAATAAACTCCCCTCAGTCCCTGGTCCCTCTCTCCCTTCCTTCCTCCCCTTTTCTCCATGGAATCCATGTCTGGAAGAGAAGCACCCCAGGCAGCCCCTTTGAATTGAAATTTACAACTCTATACAGATAATGACTCTTTTTCCTCCCTAATGGCCTGCTTTTAGAAAGATAAGCTAATCTTGCTTCTCTGCCTTTGAAACCCCACCTGCCTGCTTGCCTAGGAATTTGCCTGCTTAGTGTACCTATATAAACTTAGGAAAATCAGAAAACGGCGCTCAGATTTTTGGAGATTTGACTTTCCTCTGGGCCCGTGCGTAATAAAACTTTGTTCATCTGTGCTCCCAAGAATGCTGTTTGGGTTATTTCTGGCTGGCCGCAACAATTCTAAAAGGTGCTTGAGAGAGCCCCAGACTCCCCCTGCCAACTTTGCACATGAATTGGTCGTTTCTCTCCCCCTTCCCTCTTGTTTTGAAGCTTGGATTATGGCTACCAAAGTCATTGGTATCTAAATTCTGTTAAATCAAGTTACAGAATAGAAGTTAATCAGGACAGCATTAAAGAAACTTTTTGCTCCTCCCTTCTTTTTCTTCAAGAGGCTCTTTAAAATAATTGCCCCCACACGTTGTTAGGAAACCTGTTACGAGTGCTTTATTTTTCTTCAAGAATGCTTTAATGTGGAAAAAGTATAATTTTTGCACCAGATGGGCACTAGATCTTAGCTGAGAAAACTTGATAAAATTAAATTTTGAAATGATCCTTCAAAGCTCTTGTGGCATGAATTTTTAGTGGTATAACTGCTTGAAGTGGATTTAGCATTGTGTGTATTAAACTTAGAGATAAAGATAACAGTTAAACTTGGTTTCTGAGAAACACCTGCATACTCTACATTATGTGTTAATTTTCGGTGGGTCTCAGGCATGCACCTGTGGCCAAACTGCAATTCCTTTGTTAACACGAAGTTTTTCTTCTCATATGTTGCAGAAAAGACAACACCTACTGCTTTAAGTACACGTACAGCAGTTTCTTCTAGGGGTAAATTTTAATTTAACGTTCTATAAAATTGTTTATATTAAATGTGATTTTGCTGGAGAGAAGTTGAATGGAGAAAATAATTTGCAGGTATATGTGATAAGTCTGGGGGAATGTGCAAGTTTGGTGTTTGGGTGAGCTTTATAGCTAAGTTAAAACTCCTGCACTTCTGGGAGGCATCAAAGGAGGAAATCACTTGGATTTGAGTAAAATCTTCCATTTTGGTTTCAACTAGAGCTCTTAAAGCTTTGGTAATCTTCATTGATCAGACTTTTCATGAACTCACGTGACAATCCTTGCAGGGCACTAATGGGAAGGAGAGGGTGGGGCATGAAGACGAGTAACTGGATGCTTCCAGCCTGGTGAGCGGGACGTCAAGTGGACAGAGAAAGGCATAATGGAGGAGTGCAGTGCATGGACTGTGGAAGGGTTGAGAATGAGCACAGTTGAGAAAAGGTGGGAGATGAGGTGGGAAAGTTGTTTTTTAGACTTCTCTGGTGAAAGTTTCCTTCGTGTTGTCACTGTTTATTATGTTCATGTATAAATGATATACCTCAATATATTTTCTAATGGAAAAAAAAATCTAATTCAATCAAAGGGTGCCACACTCACAGGAATGGCTTAGTTCAAAAACATAATCTCTTTTGGGGATTCACCAAATTCGAACTCCCAGGTGGTGTGTGTGGTGCTGGAATGTAAGAGAATGGGAGAAACTGCTTTGAAATATTGGGCTTTTACCTTAAAACTTCAGATTTTCCATTATACCCCATAAAAGTGCATTGAAAAATTGTGCCAGTTTATGGTGGAGAAACAGGCCTGAATAGGTCAAGTTGCTCCGTCATGGTCACAAAGCTGGTTAGTGACTTTGCCAGCCTGTTTTCTGGAATTTTGTGGTCTCAGGGAGGATACGCTTATGTTGGCCATAAGAAGTGCCAGGAATGCCATGCTGTGACTTTTTTTTTTAATGGGAAAATACCAGTGGATCTTTAGAGTAATCTTTTCAAGAGGCTCACAACTTTAATTTGAGCAGGGGGGCTTGACTTAAACATGCTATATTTAATGTCCTATTTTCAGCAGTTCCAACCTTTTTCTCTGAAGGTGGTGAGGAAGGAAAAGGAGGGGATTATCACTTTTTGAACACTTAGTGTGTGCCAGGCACAATTTTGGGCCCTTTGCCTGTGTCCTCACTGCAGTTTTACAGTATTCTCTTAATTTGCAGAGTGAGAAACTGAGGCTCAGTATAAGTAACTTTCTGGAAAGCAGACCAGACTTCTCTGGCTCTAGACCTTGTTCCCACTTCAGGTTGGTTGTAGTCTGAATGGTTTGTGTTTCTTAATTGTTGAGCGCATCATTTGTAACTTCAGTCACAAGTAATTAAAAGTACTGAAGTAGTGAATGATTTATGTGTGTGTGTGTGTATCGGCTCCTCGTTAATCCTGTAATATAAATTTCTGCGTTCTGATGAGCTTTCTTTAGAGTGAGAAAGGAGTAGAACTTTGCACATAGGCTGTGGGAAAGTCTCCTGTAGAGGTCGCCCTTGTCTGTCTCTGGAATGAAGCTTGACAAAAACATTGATTTTTCTCCTCTCGCTTCTGCTTGTTTCTTTTTTCCTCTCATTTCCCCCTGTGATACAGGCACAATGGCAACCGTAGGTATTGATAGCCAGGGAAAGGGTGTTTACGGGTAAGGTTTGTTCATTCCCTTATCTAAAAACCATCCAAGAAGACATGCATAATTGAACAAAATTGTTGAATGAGGGAAATCACGCCAGGGGGAGCTGTGGGCGCCTCAGTCGAAGGGTGTTAGGACTGAGAGGACTTGGACCCAAGAAAGCAGGGCTTTGCTCTGGATTGGATGCCGTCAGGAACAGGGGTAATTCTGTGTTGGTACCTTAATAATGCTTAGGTAAGAAGAATGGAGTGAGCTTAAAACTGAACAGTTAAAGAAGCAGCAGTCACTCATTAGCCAAGATCGGGAAATGTTTGGTCTTTTTTGTGTGTGACCTGAGCACTGCTTTGTCTGTGTTCAGACATAGTTACAGAGTGGTCTGCAGTTGGTGTTCTGTGAGAACTCCATGACTAGCTGTGAGCGCCAGCTCATAGCAGCTGAAGGCCTGACAGAGCCCGGGCAGCTCCTGCTCTCAGGGGCTGCTCTTCTTTTTTTTAGGACATGTGACTGACCCAGGATCAAGAGGACTTGAGCATTTTGCAACCAACCGCTCCCCTTCCTCTGATCAATAGGTATTGAACCCTTGCTGTGTGGTGGGTACTGGGGTGGGTACTGGGGTGGGGGCGTCAGGCTTCATTGGTGTCACGACGACCACTTCGTGTGATTTCCTTCTCAAATGCCTGACTTTGCTTACTTCCTGTCACACCTGGCCACTGATGCTGCCAAACTGAGGATTGCATCAGCCTTCACTCTCCACTAACCCAGTAATCAGACAGTGTTTTTGACATAGGTTCAGTGCCTTTACTTTTTTGGTAACTTGTGTTGCAGGGCAGCAATACACTCCAGTGTAGTCTAGCATTCAGAGAACCTCAGCAAATAAACGTCCATAATGGTGCTTTGAGAGGAGGTGAAAGTGTGTTTAACGCGGGCAGTGGGATGGAAGCAGAGTGCAGTGAAGGAAAGGCTTCTGTGGACAGGCAACCCAGTGCTCTGTGGGAAACGCATTATGCAGACAGATGAATAAAATAAATTCATTGCTGAAACTCCATACTGTTACATTAGATCACTGAGAACCATCTCTGCTCAGCTGTAAGGTGGTTGAGGAAGCAGGTCCATCACAGGGAATGAAGCCCTGGCTGGCTACATCTGTCTCTGCCTCAGTCCGGTGGAAATGAATCCCCTGAATGTCTCCCTGATTACAAACTGCATTTAGACGGAGCTCCCAGGTTAGGGAGTATCACACCCTGAGTTTTAGTCAGAAGAGTTGTGCTGCTCCTCATTTTATTTCAGAAGCTGTTCTTAGTGGAGGGTTAGGCCGGTCACTGGCCGGCTCAGTCATGTGGCTCAGTGGCCACATGTGGCAAGTGGCTGCTGTATTGGAGATCACAGATGTAGAATTCAAGGGGAATTCTGGCATTGCCCTGTTCTGGCTTAAGGCTCTATCAACTTCTTGGAGCAAGCCTGGGGCTCTTGTGTGGACTTCCAATTGTTTCCTAGAGCCCATGGAAGGTTGAGTCAAATTGAGGGGCTACCCCAGGGGAGTCCACTCACATGCCCCAGTTTGAACTCACTTTTATCTATGCTTCAAGCAGATGACCTTCTTCTAACCTGTAAGTGACCTTAACTCCAAGAAAGAGAACCCCGTTCTCTCAGCTTCTAAGTTAAATGATTATTTTCGTTTACGATTGTATTAGTTAACCAAAGGGGTGCTGATGCAAAGTACCAGATATCTGTTGGCTTTTATAAAGAGTGTTTGTTTGGGGTAAAAGCTTACAGTTACAAGGCCCTATAGAGTCCAACTCAAGGTTGATTTCTCACCAAAGTTAGTTGCCACGTGTTGAGGCAAGATGGTTGCCCATCTCTGCAAGGGTTCAGCCTTCCTTTCTCTCAGTTAAAGGCTGGCATTGGGCATGTCTCTCTTCCTGGGGCTGCAGGATCAAAGTTCTCTCCTCTTCCATGTCATGACAAAGTTCTCCCTCTGGCATCAATGGAGCCCTTTCTTCCCGTGTATCTTCTTCTGTGTCTTCTTGAGCGAGTGTCCATTTATATAGCCCACCAAGGGGGTGGGGACTTAACCTGAGTTACACTCTACTGACATGGTAGAATCAAAGCCCTATTCTTAACATAATTTAATCAAAGACATCTCATGTGAATCTAATACAAATCAAAGGGTATCACTCCCAGAGGAACAGACCAGTTTACAAACATAATCTCTCTTTTTGGAATTCATAAATAACCTCAAACTGCCACAATTATATATATATATTTTTTATTTTATTATTTTATTTTATTTTTTTCTGAAAGAGGTAAAGTATGATTAAAATGGTAACCTAGGTTTGAAATCCCATTTCTAGCTCTTGGGCAAATTATTTCACCTCTAACCCTTGATTTCCTTATTTTAAAGTGGGGATAATAAATTTGGAGTTGTTTTGAGGATTAAATGAGCTAATTCATGCCAAGTGCTTAGAACAGTTGCTGGCACATAAAGCACTTAAACAATATTATATTACTATTGGATTGTTGTGGATGTGTATTTCTTGGTTCCTTGAGCCCTGGTATTAAGAGTATTGGGAAGCCTAAAATGGCATTATGGGGGGCAGCCAGGGAGTGGGGAAACCATGAGAATTATAGGAACATGGGGTTCAGTGCTTTGTTTTTGTATATATATATTTTTCCATAATTAATTTTTTCCTATAATGGCTTGCCAACTTTTGTTTTGAAATTCACTGAAAGAAAAATTGTTACATTAACCTTTTAAAAAATATATATTTTTTATTGAAGTGTATCATTCATACCTGAGCATACATAAACATTAAGTGTATAGTAAAAGTTGTGAACTAACAAAATAAACATGCGTAACATCATAGGGATGTCCCATACATCACCCTTCCACCAACTCCTTGCTTTGTGGTGATACGTTTGTTACAAACTAGGCAAAAGCATAAAATATTACTAACTATAGTCCTTATCTTACATTTGGTGTATTTTTCCCCAACCCACCCTATTTTTTTGAAACAAATCAATTTTATTGAGACATATTAATAAAGCATACAATTCATGCAAAGTATGCAATCAATGGTATTTGGTATAATCACATAGCTGTGCGTTCATCACTTCAATCATTACTAAAGCATTTGCATTATTTCAATAATAATAATAAGCAAAAAAACAGACACACAAACACACAAAGAAATGCCTCCCCTCTCAAATCTCTATGTGTCCCATGCTGTACATAGCTGCTATTTCTGGCTATTCTTGCACTGTTATTAGTTTATTAAGCAGTTTTACTGAGATATATTCACATACCATATGGTCTAGCCAAAGTGTATAATCAATGGTTGTTTTTAAAGCTTATAGTAACATTTTTTATGTGTCTATAAAGTGCCACATATGTTTATCTGAAGTGTGTGTCTATCTTTTTGAGGCAGTCAGGGAAAGCTTCATAGAGTAGGTGGCTATTTATCTGAATCTTAAAGGAGGAGTGAAAAAAACTGGGCAGAAAGAGAGTGAGGAGGAAAGAAGTGTTCCAGGAAGGGGAAAGGAATGTGCTAAGATGAGGACATGAGTGTTTTGCATGGCTGACAATGGGGAGGTGTCCACCATACAAAACTCAGGAGGTGATGAGAGAAGGGGAGGGAAGGCAGAAGCCAGATAATGAATGGCCAGTTCACTATGGTTAAGGACACTGAACTTCCTCCTGATGGAGCAGGAGGTGCGCTAAAGGGTTTTTAGGGAGTGGAGTGGCAGGATCAGAGGCATCACTGGCTGCAGGATGAGGGTGGGGTGGAAGAGGCAGAGTCTGTGGCAGGGAGATGAGATATGAATCCATACAAGTGATTTAGGGGGCTTCCACTTGCCTTAAGGGCTTTCTCTATTGATAGAATGCTTTCTTTCAGGTTCTGGGGCACAGCAAGCCTGAATTGTCAGAGATGCTTCTGCTGCCATGAAAGTTCCCTCTTGTGGATGTTTTTTTTTCTGAGAAGTTACAGAGTGTCATTTGTTACCCTGAGGGCAGGAACTTTGACATTTTCTAAATCCAGTTAACTTCCAGATGCTTCCGTTAAATGACACATTCTTTAGGAAGTCCCAACAAACACAATAAAATATAAAGTGGAAATAGAAATATAACTTTTGAGAAAGGCACAACCATCAATATTTGTCATTAAGATTACACATACAGCGAACTCAATACAGGCATGACCTCGTTTTATTGTGCTTTGCTTTATTGTGCTTCACACATACTGTGTTTTTTACAAACTGAAGGTTTGTGGCAACCCTGAGTTGAGTAAGTCTATTGGTGCCATTTTTCCAGTAGCATGTTCTCACTTCATGTCTTGGATCATTTTAAAAAAAATTATTTATTTATTTATTTTTGAAATTTATCCCCCCCCTCCCTCAAATGGTTCTCTCATCTATCTGCTCATTGTCTGCTCACCTTCTCCAGGAGTGCCCAAGGGCCTGAACCATATCTGCTCTCCATGGGCTGTGGCATCTGCTGGCTTGTGGCATCTGCTCGTTTAGGCATCTGCTCATTGTGGCGGGAGTGGCTTCTGCTCGTCTTCTTTAGGAGGCACTGGGACCCAAACCTGGGACCTCCTATGTGGTAGGTGGGTACCCAACTCGTTGAGCCACATCCGCTTCCCATCTTGGATCATTTTAATTAAGGTATGTACATTGGATTTTAGACACAAGGCTATTACACACTTAATAGACTACAGCATAGTGTAAACATAACTTTTTTATGTACTGGGAAACCCAAAAATTTATGTGACTCGCTTTGTTGTAATATTCACTTTATTACGGTAACATCTCCAAGGTAGGCCTCTATATAAAAAACAGATACTAAGTTGGCAGATTATTATTATTGTTTTTTGTCTGTCCCAGTGTCTGAACCCCCTAATCCTATTTGGGGGACTCCTCACTGGGAGCTTGCTGGGGATCACAGCCTCCCCTCCCTGCTAGAGTTGGAGTGTTCACTCTCCCTGCTTTCTGGCAACCAGCGTGCAGAACTCAGCTTGACCCATTGGCTGTTTCTGCCCAGGATTTGCACCTTAAGACAGTTTTTCATTATCTCTTGCTGCATAGCAAGTCACCCCAAAACTTAGTGGCCTAAAACAGCCCCTGCAATTTATTTGCTCCCAGTCCTGCAGGTTGAGCAGGGCTGGGTGTGGAGGATTCATTTTTCTATTGGTCATGGCTGGCTCCTCTTGCTCTCCATGGGCTTCCTCGCAGCATGATAGCTGGATCCAAGAGGGACCGTTTTTTGTGGAAGCTGAAGGCTTCCTCAGTAGTCGTGCAGCATCACTCCCACTGCCTTCTGTTACCCACAGGACGTCAAAATGCCAGCCCAGAGTCAAGGAGATAGAGAAATCAACTCTGCCTCTCAAGGGTACGATAGAGGGGAATCAGTTGCATGGTTTGCAAGTTGCTGCAGGGAATGACAAAGACACCAGAAGAGGTTTAGCATTCGCTTGTAGCCTCTGGAGCTCAATGAGGGGTGGCAGCCGTGCCAGTAACAACATTGGGAGTAGCGGCATCGATGGGGCATCTTACTCAGACTGTTCTAGAGTGGGCCTCTGGCTGTATTCCAGAATACCAGGTTCCCTTGTGTTTTAGTTTCCTAGGCTGCTTAAAGCAGATACCATGAAATGGTTTGGCTTGCACAAGGGGACTTTATTTGCTTACAGTTTTGAGGCTGTGAAAATGTCCAAACCAAGGCATCATCAAGGTGATGCTTTGTTCCTGAAGACTGGCTGCCGGTGATCCTTGGCTCCTCTGCCACATGGCAAGGCACATGGTGGTGTCTGCCGGTCTCTCCCTTCTCTTCCAGGTTTTGTTGCTTTCAGCTTCTTGCTTCAATGGCTTTTTTCCCCTCTGTCTGAATTTCACTCTCTTATAAAGCACTCCAGTAAGGGAATTAAGATCCATCCTGACTGAGGTGGGCCACACCTTAACTGAAGTAGCCTCATCAAAAGATCCTACTTACAATGAGTTCACAACCACAGGACTGGATTAGATTTAAGAACATGTTTTTCTGGTACACATGCAGCTTCAAACCACCACACCTTGGTTCCATCTATTTTTTTAACCTAGTTTTCCAGCCTTAATCCTTTTGGAGCTGCATGGAGATATCCTTATATCCTTTTTTTTTTTTTGAGGTACCGGGGGCTGGGGATTGAACCCAGGACCTTGTATGTGGGAAGCCGGCGCTCAACCACTGAGCCACATTGGCTCCGCTGAGTTGGTTTTTTCATTTGTTTGCTTGTTGTTTTTTTGTTTTTAGGAGGCTCTGGGAACCAAATCCAGAACCTCCCATGTGGGAAGCAGGCGCTCAACTGCTTAAGCCATATCTGCTTCCTGATATCCTTTAAATAAATCCCTTTTCTGTGTAATTTTGGCAGTCAGCTTCCATTGTTTGGGTCCAATTAGACTGCCTGATACCTCGATCAATAAGAGACTCACTAGGACTTAAAAGCAAAATGGACAGATTGTTTACCGAAGAGGAAATGGAGATGACTAATAAACACCTGAGATATGTTCCACTTCACTAACAATAAAAACAAAACAAATCTAAATTAAAAGAATAACAACCAGATGCCTTTACTTTGGCCTATAAAATTAGCAAATTAATGTTGTTATCATAGCTGCAGAGAGGGCATGGTGATACAGACTCTCTTAGACTGCCGGTGGGATTATAAATTGGTCTAACCTTTTTTTTCCTGGAGAATTTTTACCAATATAAACCAAGATTCTTAAAATGTTCATTTCTTTTTAGTCACTTCCAAGAATCTCTCCTAAGTATATACTTAGAAATGAGGATAGAAATTTATGTGCAAAGATATTCATACAAATGTCTTATTTTAGCAAAAATTGGACACTCAAATGATGTGAGTCAATTAGGATGTGATATAATGAGGTATTATGCAACCATTAAGAAATATTTGTAAAGAACTAAGGATATAGGAAAACCTTTTTAGTATAACCAAAAATTATCCATATGGCATATGTCAGTCATAATCCAGTTGGGACCCATTCTAGGTATTTCAAAGAAAGAAAATTTATTGAGAATGTTTCACAGGTGATGGAAGAACAGAGAAGCCAATCATTATGTTGCAACAACCCAGAGGTGAATAACAGCAGGAAGCCACTCTTCCCCTAGAGCTAGAGAAGGTGGTACCACCAGAACCCAGAAGGTGGGCATTTGGCAGGAGCTAGAACCATGGAAGACATGCAGCCACTCCTGGAAAATCCATCCCGAGAGCAGGGTGAGGGACACATACCCTGGCTTATCTCTTCCTCCCACTCCCCAATCTCTTGCCAGCACCTCCCCTTGGCCAGCTGGAAGCAAGTTGGCAATGGAGGCCAAGGCAGGAAATGGATCTGAGAGTAAATAAATGACCTACATACAGCACGATCTGAACAAGATAGAAATTATGCATTTTGAAAGTGGTTAAAAGTGGCTATCTTTGAAGATGGGATTATATATGATTTTTATTTTTATAGATTTTTTTCCTGTATTTTCTGATGAACCAGAGCAATATTATTAAAATAAAATATGGCAGGGTAGAGGCGATGACATATAGGGTTTTTAAGAAGATAATATGTATGTATGTATGCATCTATGTATGTACGTATCCATGTATATATGCATTATGTATGTATCTATATATGTATGTATGTCTATGCATGCATGCATGCAGGTATGTATCTAGATATGTGTGCATGTATCTATGAATGTATGGATGCATGTATATACCATGCATCTATAAATGTATGTATATAGGTATCTATGCATGCATGTATGTATATAGGTATCTACGTATGTATGTATGTGCAGCAAACAGCCAGCAATCAAGTTTTGCAGCCCAGAAGGGTTGGACATTGTTGTAGATTCCTGTCCCTCCAGTCAGGGCCTGCTGGCAGTCCCCAGAGGACTGGACGTCCTTCCCTTATGATACCAGCAGGGGGAGCTCCAGTCCAGCACACCAAGGCCTCCCCAGGCTGGAGGCCGGCCCAGGCTGGGGTGTCCAGCCCTGACAGAGTGGGATTTTGGGGGAACTGTCTCCCTTTTGGTTAACCCCTGCCCCCAAGTGGCTTGTCTCTGTCAGCCTCCACCTCAGAGCTGCCCCTTTTTTCCATTTTAGACCAGAAGGAGAGGTGTCCCATTTTTCCCCCTCCTGCCATTGCAGAAGCCGTGAAAAAGCTGAGCCAAGCATCTCTGGAACTGCAGGGTCCTTCCTTGACCCTTTGAGAGGGTTGGCATGTGTGTCCACTGAGCCCTGACCCTCACTGTACTGGTTATGCTTGGCCTAACAGGACTTTCACAGAGGCACCAGTGCTTCCCAGCCAGTGCTCAGAGCTCTCAACTCGAGATGCCATAAAATAGTAAATGCCATAAAATCCATATGGGTTTTTTCCTGAATAAGTACCTCAAAATGCTGTGTGCAAGGATCCATGTTTCTAAATTTCTGCTGTTTCCTCAAGCCCTGTCATCCAAAGTCACTGACTCTGGGAGACCAGCTGGGGCACCTTAACCAGCAAAGCTCCAAGAGTGGATGGAGTTGCCTTATTAAATGGCCAGAGGCCATTTTTTGGCAGTGAAGGTGTGTGTCTTGAATGCTTGGGACCTCTGCTTGCCTAACCCTTATCTTTACCTGCCTACCTGGGTACCCAAAACCTTCCTATTGCTGAAAGGGCTGGCTGGCCCAGGCAGGGCTGGAATTCCTGTCTCTCTGAAGCTCCCCAATGATATTTTCAGGCAAAGGATTTCCCTTGGCATCTATGGACAGGTCCTCAGGTGTCAGAGGTGCTTGCTCTAGGGAGTGGGGAAGCTTTCCTGGGGACAATGGGTCAAACTCTAAATAGTGGACATTGCAAAAATGCAGCTGGACTCTGATGCTGAAGGCACCTGCAGCCCCCTGAGGAGCTGCCCCTCGGGCTTCCTCTGGGGCTCCCACAGTGAGCGCTGCCAGCCTGCTGCCTGTACAGAAACTATGGGTAAGAACTGGGCCCTGGAGTCCCACCCGGACTGTGTTGCTAGCACAGTGTGCCGTGTGTGTGTGTATGTGTGTGTGTGTGTGTGTGTGTGTATGTAGGGAATATTGTTGGGAAATCCAAGGGTGGTCCTTGGAGGTGAAAGAATAGTCTCATATAATTCTGGAGAGTCTGACTTTGCCAGCTGCTTCCCTGTGCAACTGAAAGAGTGTGCTTTTATTTGGATGAGTTAAAACTGCACAAAGGAAAAGATCGCTTTGGTGAACTGTAAATAAATTGTGGAAGTCAAAACACAATTTTAAAGGGTAAAGAGGGCCATGGAGGCAATTTTAATTGTGAAAAATAAGCATGGCTTCATCAAAGTGAACTATTTCAGGCACTGAAAATGGAGCCCTTGAAGAAACATTCTCCGAGGCTGATAATGCTGGGAAATATTGATTTTGGAAATTCTTGAGGTAATTTGCAGAGCTGAAAGTTGTGTTCTCTGGGCTGATGCCTCAAATTAGCTCCTTACACTTAAGTGCAATTTGCTTGTATTTTATTTAATGTATTCTTATTTTTTACAGAGATTTAATTTATGCCATAAAATTCACCATAATACATTCCTATGCCTAAGACAACTTACTGCCTTATAAGTCATATGTGCATATGGAATTTTATATGTATGCTGAAAGATTTTGAGAAGAAAAGAGGAATCCTTCTTTCTCAAAGTAACTTTGTAGATTTTGTTTATAATTTAATGCATGCGGCAAGTACTCAATTATAAGCTCATTCCCTGGGTAAAAATATTTTCTGTGTGCCCCTTTCTACTGGAACCCCATCGATTATTTCTAGTTCTGAGTTTGTATCAAGTATAAATAATGGCAATGAGAAAATGCTCCAAAATAATTACTCAGATAAAAGACTAAATTATAGAACCTATTTTTCTGAATAATTTTCTGCAATTAAAATGACAAACACCCTCATAATCTGTATTTTATAACAAGGATAACTGTAAATGGATTAAAAGTCTTGCTTTTATAAGTAGTTCAAAAGCTGTTTTCCTCTATGAGGAGAGCTTCTACAACCCACACCTCTAAGTCTAGCTTCTTGTTATGCCTTTTCCAAGTCCACATTAAGAAATTTGCTTTAGAGCTAAAATACTTTATTAAAAGTTATCTTAGTCTGGGGGTATGGAGTGGTGGATAGAATTGCTGTTATTTCTTTGTACTGTTTGAATGTTTTACTATGTATATGTATAATTTTCCAAAAATTAATTGGAAAAAATGCCCCACATCAAGTGAAATATTTGATGACTATAGTTTTTTTCTTTAATGTATTTTTGCATTTTAAATACTCTCAAGAACTGACCTGGACAAATGGATGCGAGAAATTAGAGAGTGACTCGATGAACTAAAACACACTTTTGTACCCAAACATACACATGTTAATTTATTTTAGACAAGTGTGTTTTCAATTTTTAATCCAGAATGTCTAAACTTACTTTTATGGTTCACATGTCTCTTGACAATGAAAGATAATTTAGGATTCTGAGAAGCATTTTCTGTAAGTTGAAAATTTTACTTTTCAGATAATTTAGTTCAAACTGTTGGGAAGGAATTGGCTTTTTTTTTAAGAACAATTTTATTCACTCACCATAAATCCATTCAAAATATACAATCACTGGCTCTCGGTATAATCACAGGGTTGTGCATTCATCACCACAATCAATTTGAGAACATTCTCCTGGCTCCAAAAAGAAAATCCTCACACCCCTTATACTCCTCTATAATTGACACCTAGCATTGGTATAGTACCTTTGTTACGACTGATGAAAGAATATTGCAATCTTACTGTTAACTATAGTCCATAGTTTGCATTAGATGTTTTTTTCCTCCCACGTGCCACCCTACTATTTACACCTTGTAATAGTGACATACATTTGTTCTAGTTCACGGAAGAACATTTTTATCTTTGTACTATTAACCAGTCTTCCTCTACAACAGCCTTCACTATACTATACAGTCCCATGTTTTATACTCTGTCTTTCCTTCTAGTGACATACACAACCCTCTTTCATCTTACAGTGAGGTGGAGACGGTGGCCACTGGACATTTTCGGGGCAGGGAGGGGAAGGGCAGTTGAAATACAGGAGCTTTTTCGGGAAACAAACAAACAAACAAACAAAAAACTGCATCTTTACTCTCATTACCTCTATTGTACCCATCATTGTATATTTTTTCTACATGTGACTTACTGAATATTCCTTTTAACATATATTCCTCTCTTGAAGTAAAACATTTATTACCACATTGCCAAAATCCAGTCATTCTCCATAAATGTCTATATATTTTTAAAATAAATTATGTTATTTTCAATTATTAAAAAAAAAAACAAAGGAGGTACTATATCAATGCTAAAAGTAAAAAGAATATGGAGTTTAGTTTTATGACATATTAATATATGAATTTTTTAATCTTCATTTTCTTCATTAATGAGAAGATGTTGATCATATCATTTCACCAATCTGTGCTCATCCATGTATCTTTCTGAGCACAGGAGGAACAATTGAATTTGTTTTGGGGATTTGATGAGATAAAAGTGCCTGGACAAAAATGTTTTTGAGTGATATTTCCATGATTTTAAGCTGTCTTTTGTCAACTATTTTATTTCTTGAATTTGAAATAAACTTTGAAATAAAAAAAAAAAAGCAGTTTTATTGAGATGTATTCACATACCATAAATCTATCCAAAGTGTATAATCAGTGGCTTTTAGTATAATCACAGTGTTGTGCATTCATCACCACAAAACATTTTAGGACAATTTCATTACTCCCAAAAGAAAAACTCCACACCCTCAGCAGTCACCTCTCAATCCCTCTGATTTCATCTTTACCTTGGGCGCTGGGGCAAGGTTTTCTGTCTTTGGAATGACCCACCCAGGGCCTAGCACTGGTGCTTGGGGGACTGGTTCCATCTGAATCTGAAAATAAGACAAAGATTTATTTCTTCCTTCTACTATGCAACGCTAGTAGCTTGTTCCTCCTCTGTCCCTGGATGTTACTTATTGTAAAAAATGTTGTTCTAACAATAAAAATTTCAAATGATAAACATCACAACTCTGCACTTTAATACGTTAGTGTTAGCATTTTTGTCTGTGTTGTCTTTACAGTCTTAGTTCATAAGCACAGATTTTTACATAGGGGTGATTGTAAAGCGTGTAGAATCCCACATTTTACTTTATAAATGTCTCAAACTTTATGGTTTTCCATGTTCCCACATAGATTTCAGTAGTCATGTCTTGCCTGACTGCATATTATTCTGTTTGGTTGGCTTCCCATTATTTCCTTGGCCATCTCTCTTATTGCTGGGCATTTAGGATTTTTCTTATTTTTGATTCTTAGACTTCTTGAAATTATTGAGTTAAAGGAAAAATAATTTTGATGACTTCCATTATGTCTTACTAAAGAGCTTTTCAAAGGGTTATACCAATTTACAATGCTAATGACTTGTTTCATGATTGTTATATTCCAACTACATGAGGATTGTTTTACAGTTTATTTCCACAGGGCTAAGTCCTTCCTCTCCAAATTGTAAAAAAAAAAATTGTGCTTGGGTGTGAAGTAGGACATAGACATCCACACATGCTTACTGCGAATGTGTCAGCTCCAGATGCTGAATACATATCTCCTCTCTCTGAGAAACACAGAATTAACCCCTTTGGCTCCAGGGCCCAAGTCTGACTTGAGTTACTGTTTGATGGTCAGTTCTGTAGGTTTTTTTGTCAGAAATCTTGAGCAGTAAAGTGGACTGTAAAGTGACCTCCCTTTTCTGACTATAATTGCAGGTGTTTATCCAGAAAGAGGGGGTTGAAGGAAATTGTCAGTCTTTTTACCCAGGATAAGTAAAGACTTAAAATGAGATCAGTTAGGAGTGTGGACTCTGAGCCCTGTTATATGTGGAGGAACGGGTTTGAATCATACCAGGGAGGTTCCCAAGGTTGCCTTTCGTGAGATGAATCCTGCTGCCTCCCTGGGAGCTGTGCACGTAAGCTTGCAAAAGGTTTCCTCGGACATTGTGTGGCCATTATTCGACGTTTCGTGCAATGCAGGCAGGTGTTCTTATCCTCAGTTTTATACTGAAGTTTATTTCAGATGGGTTAAACAACTCGGCATCACGTAGGGGTAGAACCAGTACCATGTACTGGGTCATGCTGGGTTTTATTTATATTTTAGGCCCCTTAACTATTTTTTTTTTTAAAGATATTTAGATTACATAAATGTTACACAAAAAATATAGGGATTCCCAAATGCCCCACTCCCCACACCTCCCACAACCTCCCACATAAACATCCTTCATTAGTGTGGCACATTAACCGCAATTGATTAACACATCCTGGGGCCCTGCCACTAAGCATGGACCATAGTTCACATTGTAGACCACACTCTCTCCCACACAGTTCTGCATGTTATGTGCTGATGTAAAATGGCCTATATCTGTCATTGCAATGTCACTCAGGACAATTCCCAAGTCCCCAAAAAGCCCCTGTATTACAACTGCTTTTCCCTCTTCCGACCCCCAGAGCCTCCAGTGGCCACTGGCTCCACATCAGTGTTGTAATTTCTTTCATTGCTTGAATCCCAACTATTTTTTTAAACATGCCATTTGTGGGTAGAAGTCTCCTAATCCGCACCCACAGCAAGGTGAAGGGAAAATTCCAACAGTTACCTTGGCAATTTTGCCCAATGTTGACACTAAAATCAGGATACTCAGGAATTTCTAGATTTAACTTACGTGTGATCTCTCGTCTGCATTCATTAAATAATCTGGGTAGTCTTCTATGCCATCTTGAATGCCCTAGTGTTCTCAAAATCCACGTTTTAGGCGGTAAGCTCCTAAAGGCCTACAGAGACCTGCACAAGGCCACACACTCAGGGGCTGTGTGGGCCAATCTGGACGACGGCCAGCCCATCTCTGGCAGAGCTGTTATATTAGTTTCTCTTTGCCCAGTTAACTTCCTTAGAGCAGTGCTTCTTTCTGTGCTTTTTCATTTGGTGAAACTTTAAAAATCCCCTCTAAAGTGAATGCTGCAAGGTCTCTTTTCCTATTAGAGTTGTTACTTCCACACTATAGATAACAAATCATGTCCAAGAAAGGACCTAAGCAAGTCTTCATGCGCCATGTAGGAATCATAGCACTTTAGATGTGGACAGGACCTTCACAATTACCCAGTCCAACCCCTTCATATTCCAGACAGGGAAACTGAGCCTGGTGACTTTCCTAGGATTATTCACAAGGTGGTGGCCGAGGGGAGACTAAGTGAGTCTTGGGACTCCAGCCTGCTGTTGTTTCGACTCCATAGTGAGCCTCTCTTGTTTGTTCTTCCACAAAAAGGGAGATGACAAAAAGGAAAATTACCTTAGTTCAGAAATCAGAGGCAAATAATAATCATAATTACAGGAGCCATTTACAATTGTAAAGTACCTTTAGTTTTTAACGCTCTTATACTCAGAAATATGAATATGTAAAATGAAATTTATTTGGTATTTTATGAATTAGATTCTTATTTTGCCAGCATTTCCTCCTCTTTAGAGTGTAGTACAGTAATTTATTGTGAGATTCCGAAGTGACTTCTGAATAATCAAAGAAAGAAAATCATTAAAGAAAGGAAACCAGGTCCACGGGTTTTATTTAACTTTAGTCATGATCATTTTAAATTAATTCTATTTATTTTAACTAGAATAGCCCATTCTTTAGGTTAAGCAGCTAACAGGGAATTTTCTGAGTTTTGACAATTTCCTTAACAGTGCACTGAATATTTTTAATTTCATCTTTGCTAAAGACATAGGGTTTGTGGATTTTGATAACTTTGCACACAGCGTATTTTAAATCATCAGATTTTGATAGAGGGAGAAGGTCTAATGACATGACTTAAATGAAAATTTACAGGATTAGAATTTGAGTGGCCATTTCTTAGAAGGAGGAGGTTTCTTTAGAGTGGCCTGTGTATCACTAGTGGAGCCCTGAGGATAGGATTTATTGCTTATGTTCTGATATGAAGAAAGAGTAGCACAGCATCTTGTCTAAGCTTTGAAAACTGTAAAGCAACATTCACATGTAGGTTGATAAAATTAACAAGACTAGTTACCTTTACCTACAGCTGCACCTTCTGCTTTTGTCTTATAACTTGTTGTAGCTATCCGTATAATAATCTTCAAAGAAGTGCTTGCTGCTATCTTAAAATTACAAATTACACAAGGCTTAGATGGTGCAAGTAACATGCTCAAAGTCAAGTCAGCCAAGTTCGTGGCCTAGCTGCATTCATAGTCAGCTCTGCCTGGCTCCAGAGCCAATAATTTTTCCTCTGCGCTTTTATTATTACACCGAAGAAACTATTATAAAAATGTTTTTATGTTTTCCTTGACAATTTATTCTAAGGTCTAACAATTCCCTTTTTCTAGACATGCTAAGAAGGAGCCTCAGGCTTGCAGCTCTTCTAGTCTGTGGCTGGTCTGCACCTTCTATTGCTTCCTCTTCCTCCTGCTTAATCACCCCATCGTGGGCCTACACAGGGTCCCTTCCTCTGGCTTGGCCTTACTTTTCCCCTTGGTGTTATGGGAACAAGCTCTGTAGTAACTGAATTGGGAATCTTGGGGGTAAAGGCCCCCCACCCTGTGGGATCCACATCAGCAACATTTGGCTTCCCCGTTGCGGCTTAAGCAACCTGTGATGTGGACCTTCATGCCAGCCCCGTAGTGAGAAAAGCTTGTTTTCATTTCCTTTTTGGCCAAGCCCATCTGGACAGAGCAGGTGCAGGGCTGGGCTCTTAAAATAGAAGACTTAGTTCCGAGCGACGTGGCACAATGGAAAGCCCCTTGCTTCTTCCCCTCTTGTTGATTAATGAAACAATGGAAACTTGTCCCCTCATTGTGGCATTTTCCTGGCTCCTGTGAAATCTTTTACTTGTCAGTTGACGTCTCTAGTTTCTTCATGTGTAAAATGAGGACTTGCTAACCTCAAGCATTACTGATATATTTTTTTTCTCTTCTGATGGGAAATAGTATTTATTTTTTTCTTTATTTTTAAAGAAGCTTTAGATTACATAAATGTTACATCAAAAATATAGGGGATTCCCATATACCCCACCCCCTCCCCTTCCCACACTGTTCTCCATTAACAACATCTTTCATCAGTGTGGAACATTTGTTACAATTGATGAACACATATTGAAGTATTGCTACTAAGCATGGTCTGTAGTTTACTATTCTATGTCTATGTTTTTGATTTGAGCTCAGATTTTGGAATTCAACATCTCCATCTGTTTAATTCTTCTAGCAATATTATCCTAGCAGGGATGACTGGAACTAAAAATTATTCTTAATAGTTAAAAGTGACCATCCTACCAACTTGACATCACACTTACCAACTTGACATTACCATCCTACCAACTTGACATTAAACATTACCACCTAAAAGCTTGAATAAGTCCTAATGAACGTTCTTAAGATCACAGATAACAACAGGCGATTTAATTTAATATTGAGGGAGGAGTACTTCCGTGGCAACTGTTCTTCCTTTTTGACTTAAGAACTAAAAATTCCTGTTAAAAGCTCTAAATCTTGAGGGACTGGGCTTTAAGAGATTGATGTTTATAAAACTCCTTTGGCTTTTTATTTGGTGGTCAAACTGACCCTAAGTCCAGTGCCTTAGTTTCCTCCTTCATTAACTGGAAATGAATATATCTCCTTCACAGTATTGTTGTGGGAATTAAATGAGAGAAAGAATGTGGAACGACTTAGCATGTGCCTGACATATATTAGGCCCTAATATGTGTGTTCACTCAGGGTCAAACAATAAGTTCCATTTACTCTGTTCATGAGTGCTTGCTAGCTATTGATTTGTGCTTGTGGCTAAAATATGTTTAAGATGGGCTCTGATAGCAGAAGCTAGCAATATTTTAGATGAGATGAAAAGAAAACATGTGAAAAAGTTGCAATAAATCCAGTGGGTGAAGGAGTCCTCTCTCTACCAGTTCCATCTCTATGGGTCTTATTTTTCAAATTCCCTGCAACCTGATATTAAATCCAAAGGAAGGGAGAGACCCCAGGAGCTCTAATCTTAGGCCTCAGGGATTTGGCCTGATTTTCCCAAGAATAAGTTAGCCCCCAGATAGGCACATATCCCTTCATGAAAAAGCAGCATATAAATGGACAATCTAGCAAATGGATAATTCAGGAGGTGATTCAGGTTGAATTTTGGCAGATGGGCCCTTCACTTTCAAAAGAATTCCCCCGAAGCTATCCTTGAAGATGTATTGACTTTTCAGAAACACATGGATTCCATGTAGATAGTAATGTCTGCTTAGGTTTGGTTTGTCCGCAGATTGAGTAGGGGGGTTCTTGTTAAGAATCTGAGGAAATGCAATCCAAATGTGACTCTCAGAGGTTTTCTAGCTTTCAATTCCAGTCAAGTCAAATGAATTCAACCTTATTCAAGCCAATCTAATGCTTACTAGTCACTGTCACTTGAGTGTTGAATCTAAATCATTCCCTGCTGAATAAGATGTTAACAAAGCAGCATGGCTCACATCGCCCTCTAGTCAATTGCTACCAGGGGGAAGCCTTGGGTCCCTTCTCACTCCATGTGCCAACTTTTCAAGGTCTCCTTGTTTAAGATTTACTTGATAGTGTGGAGGAGAGGAAGTTGGATTGGACAGAATGCTTTGAGATCTGGTTTCTAGTCTTGGCGCAATTTCAGCTACCAACAGGGTTGGGTAAGGCAGTCACACGCTCTAGGCTTGTCTTCTTTTTTGCTAAAATAAAGAATGTAGTCTAATTTTCTGGCCACTTCTCCCCAGTTCTACTATTCTATGAATTCACCTTCAGCTCTTTTATCCAACCGTTTTTTATTAATTCTAACTAGTCCCAATCACTCTGTTATTTCACTTGGTTTCTTTCAGAGCACTAGTGTCCAATGTATTGTTCTGATTTACTCTTGCTTGTACCCATTTTTCATGCAAGGCTTGTGCTTTTTTTTCTCACAGACACCTTTCAGTTGTCCCCTAGGGCCTGTGATATCCATGTCCTTCTATCTCCTCACAGTTCCCTGCATTCTGGGAGCCCTTATGAAAACATTTTTATTAGTAATTCTATTCCTTCAGTAATCCAATCCCTACTTTAGACTCTTTCTCATATCAACAAAGCATTATTAACTCAAGGGTAAAAACTTCCCAAATTTTAAAATAAATCCTGGAGTTTTTATAGATTCATTTTATTTTTTCAGGAGGTACTGGGGATTGAACCCAGGACCTCATCCATGGGAAGCAGATGCTCAACCACTGAGCTACACTCACTGTGCTCAATATTTCCTTTTAAAATAAATGTTGGAAATAACTTCACGAGAAGATTTTTAAAGATTTATTCTTACAACTAAGTGAAGTTGTCTGGCAAATTTGTCTGGAGACACACACACATACACAATCCTTTACAGTTGTGAAAGAGCAATAGTCCTAGCCATTCAGGGCAAATAAGGACTTATTTCCTGGACAACACAAAGACTTCTTGCCTCTGGTCAAACCACTCTGAAAAATGTAGACTTGCCTTCTTGACTCCAAGTGGAAGTATGTGTTTCTGTGTGTCACAGAAGTGGTGAGAGTGGTGTGGTGCTGGGTTGGGAGTGGTGGTGGTGGAGTTGGACTAGACAATCAAGTTCTGAGAAGTGAAAATTCATGGCCAAGAGCTGGCTCCAGAAGGTGCAAACAATATGTGTTGGCACGCAAGGCAACATAGAGCTGGCATGCTGTACAAGGATGACAGAGGAATAAGAACATTCCCCGAAGGTCATGGTTGGAAGGTGGATTACAGGGCAGTGAGACTCTTCAGGGAGGCTTGGACCATCAGGTCCAAAGGAGTTGCTCCAGGTGGGTGGTTGTGTGACATTGGGCTTGAAATCAGAGGGCAGGTACCTGAGCGATGGCTTTTGTCTTGGGGCAAGTCTCAGTCTTCCTGGTCCTGCTTTTTCATCTGTGAACTTGGGTAATAATGTTACACTCTATGAGTTGATACATCTTAGGAACAAATAAACAACAACCACACACAGAAAAACAATCCATATACAAGTCTACAAACATGTGTCAATGATCAACAATCCATGAATTAATTAATTCACTCATTTATTTATTCAGCACATGCTGTTATGTTCAAGGCACTGTGCTGTGTGCTAATAGGCACAGCAAGTATTGTATAAAGGTCCAGGTGAAGAATTCTAGTTGGTTCCTCAATTAATGGTAGGAGAATCATAAAATGAAGTATTGAACTAAAGAGGGACTCTCTATAGGTCCTCCAGCTCTTGCTTTGAAGCACAATTTCTGAGTGGAACAGTGCTCGGTTCTCTACAATGGACACAGGGCCTGCTTTTGGTAGCTTACGTTTTGATAGAAAATAAAGGCAGATGTACTTAGCATTTACATAAATCAAATACAGATGTGATAGATGGTATGTGGAAAAGACAGTGATGTGTGCAATCATCAGAGCTCATTAATCAGTCTCTTGGGGAGATGGAATTTCTTTAGGTCAGTTGGAAATAGAACCAATTAATTTGTCGATTTTCAGACATACCTGCAAATAAATAGCTAATAAGAATTATAAAGTAAACAACTTTGACAACTTTCTAACATGCTATGTGTGCCTCGTTATTTTGGGGCATGTCATGAATCTGACAACATGGATGAAAAGTTATCTGTAACTGTTGTTATCAGATAGGCCTAGTGTAAACCTGAGTTTTAGGAACTTGTTTCATTTTACTTATTAACTCACTACAGAATATAGTCCATAATAATTAGGTGTTACTGTATTTCTGGGCAACAGTTCATATTAGAAAGTCAAATTGAGGTTGGGGGTGGGAAAGCCAGTTTGCAGAGCGTGATAATCGCTCTAGACAGAAGCATGCATCCATGAGGGGGGTGGGCATTGAGCTGGGGGTGGTGGTGAGGGAGAGATTGGAGAGTCATTATTCATATATGCATATTGATTGAGCTTCTCCTGTTCCAAGGACTGAAGGATGCTGTTAATGGGGGAAAGTGTGGGAGGCGGAGGGGTTGGAGTATATGGGAATCACTTATATTTTTGATGTAACATTTATGTAATCTAAAGCTTCTTTAAAAATAAAAAAGTAACTAAAAAAAAATGCAGACATGATATGGAGAATAAATTGATCCACTCAACTCTAATCACACTCTCTTTATGTCAAGAAGTGTTGACAATACCAGCTTCAAGGTCATTGTCAACGTGTAAAGTCATCAGCAAACAAAATACGACTTAATAAAAAAAAAAAAGACAATCTGGGAAATACTGTGTCCTGAAGCCTGTACAATACCAAAAGGGCAGGGACGGGGAGGGAGACTGCAGCAGACAAGCTGATGTGAAACTGGGAAGCCTCAGACCCTTCCAGCCTTTTGGAGGATGTGACTCATTTCGTTACTGCTGCAGTAAAGGAACTCTTTCCATCTTTGGGTAGGCTGCTCCGGTTACTATAGTCCAGTGGAGGTTCTTTAAAATGATATCATCTAGCAACTGAACTCTGGTACAGTGAGCGGCAGGTCAGCTGATCCACATTTCATTGCCCAGTTTATCATGCAGCAGTTCTGAGAAGCCCACAGCCCACGTGCACCCAGGAGAATGACCTGATTAGAGCTCTCTCCAGAGCCTTCTCAATCGCTCTGTTCTTCTGTCTTTTCTCTCCTTATTCATTATATCTTACAATTTATTTTTCTCTTTATTTTCCTTCCTTCAATCTTTTTAAAAAATTTACTTTAATTGAAATTCAATGGAATTGAATTATAAATACCAATTTGTTGAATAAAATGTTCTACATATACACATACACAGTATATTTTCTATTTCTTAAAAAAGAAGAGAGAGAATGAATAAATCTGGAGGAATGTAGACTGGTGCAGATTATTTGTATGGATTGGTGACTTTCAACACAAGAGGTTCCTCAGGTTTGGATAATTGTCTTTGGTGGTCAGCAAAAGGAAATATATGTTGGAAACCCACACATGCATCCTTGAGCGTGTGGCATGTAGAGTGAAAATGGAATAAGAGTAGATGTGAGATCCTTATTTTATTTCAGGTCCTGGAGACAGACTTGAGCTTCTCTTTGTGACTGAGGATCTTAAAGGGTCCAAGGTGAGGGTCTGTCGTTCCTGCTGCAGAAACCGAGTAGACAGGGACAGCTGTGGTCTTCTACCTTCCCTTATCCACTTTCCAGCCCCCAGCACACAGAATGAATGGATCCAGGCATGACCGTGGGGTCAGAAGCTGTAGGACACTGGGTTGAATATATTATGATCCTCAAGTTATTCATCTATTTATTTTCTTATTTTCTTCTGCAATGTTAGTTTTTTCCTCGTTCTTTGTTTCTTTGCACAGTGGAAAGGAAGTCATTAGGGGACATTAGTAACTTACCATCACTTACCTGCTCATGAACCTGGAGGGTGAAAAGGCAGGTCTAAGTTAGCATGAAGCCCAAAAAGAGTTTGTGGTGCCTCAGCTTCCAGATTCTCCTTTTCCACAAGGATATGGAACATATCCTGAGCTAATTGACATTTTGGCTGGGAAGACAGCTGGATAGTTGGAACACTATCATAAGCCAATGACCAGAGGACACATCTTTTTTTTCTCAGTATGAAATATTGGTCTTTTGGGAAATGCACCTTCCACATTAATCCTGTAACACCTCGTATGTTCCATTTTGACATCAGGCAGGATGAGCTGGGAGGAAATACGCTGAATGGAACTGGATTCTCAGGCCTGTGGGTGACATACTCCATCAGCAAATAGTGCCTTCACTTTGCAACTCAGTTTCTCTATCTTTCAGAGATTTTTCTTGCCTTTACAGTTCAAACAGGTAAAGATGAGCAGAAGAACTGTAATATATTATTGTATATTGGAAGAAATAAAGATTTCAGACAAAACTTAAAGATATTATCTTGTGGAATCCCTGCAAAGAGAACCCAAGAATCAATTAATAATTAAGAATAGAAAAAGATCATGGACTGAGTATGTACTACATGCCATGCCCTGTCCTAAGTGAATTATACACACTATTTCATTTAATGTTCACAATGATGTTAAGACAGAGGTGTGATGGTTATTGCTTTTTTAACAAATCATGTCCAATGTAGTTTCCCTACACAGGGCTATTCTGTCCTTCTATTTGAACCCATAATTAGTATTAAAGTTGGTAGGTGTATGTCCAAGAGACTTAAATCTTTGGGCTGTCCATGTACCAGCTGGGCCCTGAATCTCAACAGAGTTGCAACACCTACTCTCCAGTTCATTGGTCTCACCCAGGACAACTTACAAGGAGGTGATGATGGACAACTACCATACCAAGGAACCAAGAGAGTCTACAACTGCAAGCAAGAGAGTCCCATCCATTGATCTTATGGGATCACAGCCCCCTCTCAATTTGAGATGGAGTGGACATCACCACCCTAGAATCCTCAGGATTGGGGAACAAACTATGAACTAAAGTAGACTTACTGGTATTCTACAATAGACTTATTGTGATTCTAGCAATGGAAGAAACTATATCACTGATGTGGAAGCAGTGGCCACTGGAGGTTCTGAAGGGAGGGAGAGGATAAAACAAATGTAATACGGGAGCATTTTCAGGACTTGGGAATTGTTCTGAGTGACACTGCAATGACAGATACAGGCCATTACGTACCTTGTCATAACCTACAGAATTGGGTGGGAGAGAGTGTAAACTATAATGTAAGCTTTAATCCATGCTTAGTGGCAATGCTCCAAAATGTGTTCATCAATTGCAGTGAATGTACCTCACTAATGAAGGAGGTTGCTAATGTGGGAAAATGTGGGAGTGTGGGGAACGGGGCATATGGGAATCCC
>JAQZBX010014479.1:0-38581 GCA_029593785.1 Cabassous unicinctus
ACATCCGTCCCCCTCATTATTTCTTGATGCTTAATTCTTCCATTTGGGGCCAATGATTGCCTGTTAAGTTTTTCTGAAAGAGTTACAAGTGATTTGATCAAAGTGGTCCTTTTAAATGATTCACCCGGCATCAGGTTGAGGTGTATTGAAGAAAGAAGAGACTGCAGGCATGTAGGACAGAAAGGGCACCATAATAAGAGTTTTGGTCTAAGGAAACAAAAGCCCTGAACTCCAGAGGTAGCTGTGCAAATGGAAAGAAGGTGGCTGATTCAGGAGACACCAGGAATTGACAGGTCTTAGCAACTGACCAGATACAAGAGATGATATGACAGTGCACTATCTAGATGAAGATGTCCAGCAGGCAAATTGAAATTGAAACCTCTTGAGAGCGTTTGGGCCTGGGGATAAAGATTTTAGAGTTTTACAAAAGTGATAGCTGCAAAAATATAAGAAAAGCAGAAAAGAAGACCAAGGTGAGTACCAATAATAATTGGATCATTAATTTTCTTGTGTGGAAATCAAATTTTGAGTACCTAGCCATTTAATACGTCATTGCTGTAGAAGCAGAACAGTGTATATAACATGCTATCTTTAATATAAGTTAGGAAGCAAATTTTTTTAAAAATTAGTGGAAGGATAAAACAAAAACTAAAGAAAATGTGACCTATAGGGGGAGGAAAGGGACAGGGATGAACTCTCTGAAAGAACCTTGTTTCATAGTTTTGACTTTGGAACCATATAAATATTTTACATAATAATAGAAATCCAAATTAAGGAAAAAGGGGAAAAGCAGTCCTTAAAAACTGAAAACAAAATGAAATAAATTACCTAACTATATACCAAATTGATGACTTTAATTCCTCAAAGAAGAGTTATTTCAAATGACTGTAAAACACAATAATTATATGATATATCCCTAATGGGATATACCCTAAGGACAATAGGACAGAGAGAAATATTCAGCAATTATAATGTAAGTAAAATTATTGGAATTTCAATTTTAAAACTATTAAATATACATTGTATGATCAGTCAAATAATTAGGTTTGTATCATTAGAAATCAAGATTTGGGGTATTAAGGAAAAGAAATACAAATATAAAATAAATAAGTTAAATAAAAATACTGTAACCTTAAATTTCAATTGGGAATAGTATATACATAATGTATTTTTATCTATAAAACAGAACAATTTCTTAGCTCTGAGCAATGAAAAGGCCTAGAAGCAATGACCAATTCCATAGTAATTATTCAATTGTAATGGGCATCCTTAGCACCTAATTTGTAATCTCTACATGTAATTTTTCACTGAATGGATCCAGGACTCATTGGAGAAATTGTTGATTTCAGGTCTGGCACAGGAATACAGACATTGAGCTTGAAACCATTGCTGTTATAAGCACTATTATAATAATGAAAAAGAGAGAAAAAAGAAAAACCTAAATTTCTATCAATAGAGGATTAATTAAATAAATTATGGTATACCTACATGGTAGAATACATTGTTCTTGAAAAGAAATGAAGTAGGTCTGTAAAAGTGATATTGAAAGGTGTGTACAATGTTTTGCAAAATGGTACCATAGCATGATCTCATTTATAAAAAAGAAAAAAAAATGCCCACCTAAGTACATGCAGAGACAAAGATCTGGAAGTATATATACTACTGTATTAAGATGGGTTATATTTGAAGGCTACTATTCCTGGCAATGTTTACTTTTGATTTTTCACAATTCTATACAATTAAAAATTTTATAAAAATCATGAATTTCTTCTATAATCAGGGAAAACAAAGGGAATATTCATTTTAAATAAGTCACTGCAATTGATGAGGACCTAATGTGGGCATCAATATTGAATGATCTTCCCTAAGCTCTTCAGTAAGACAGAAGCTAACATTGGGGATGGTGAGAGTGTGCGTTAGGATCAGGGAGGTGGGAAGCAGAAGAAGAAAGGAGAAAAAAGACATTTGAAGCTAGGTTTTCCTTGAGGCATTCTCAGGCTCTTTCATTTTTCCTTATAATAAGAGACTTGCCTGGTCAACTGGGTATCTTTACAGTAAATTTAAAACATAACTCTTAGTAAAAAGAAAATGTTGAACCTTAAGGACAGGACTCCCTTTCCTTGTAAGAAATGGTATAGCTTAGGCCTGCTCAAAGTAATATTAATATGTGAGGGACCTGACTTCACATTTTAATCCAAATTATTTTTACTGTAAAAACAATTAAACAGTGTTGCTCCCATTGATAAGGCCTAAATCTATATTATAGAAATCTTTTAGAAGAAGAAGGCACTTGAAATGCAGACATGGTTTATTTCTGGAAAACAGCCATGTGCATAACATGGGCTATGACTGGTGATAGCACATTCACTCTGTCCTAATCCTCTAGCGTTTACACATTTTACAATTTCCATTTCAGTTTAAGGCTAAATTATTTTTTAAAATAATTGCCTTATTCTGCCTTATTCCAAAAAAGAATCTGTAGCAGTAGAATTTGCCTGGTCAAGTTCATCTTCTCTAAGTAGCTTTTGTACACACTTACCTATCTGCTTTTCTAATAAGCATATCATTGTGTCATCTCTTACACTTTAGGCCTGCTTTTTCATTACACCACAAGTTTTTTTTTATTATAAAAATGAACAATGTACACTCGGAAAATCTAAAAAATAAGAAATATTACAAAGAAAAAAATCTCTTATTAATTCTACCATTCATAAGATACCACTGTTAACATTTGTTTGTATTCCATTCCTTTTTTTTTAATAATAAATTTCTAAAAAAAATTTTTTTTCAAGATACTTAGATTACATAAATGTTACACAAAATATCCCATATGCCCCACCTCCCACACCTCCCACAACCTCCCACATAAACATCTTTCATTAGTGTGGCACATCACCTACAATGGATATACACATCCTGGGGTTTTGCCATTAAGCATGGACCATAGATCACATTGCAGACCACACTCTCTCCCACACAGTTCTGCATGTTATATGATGATATAAAATGGCCTATATCTGTCATTGCAATGTCACTCAGGACAACTCCCAAGTCCCGAAAAAACCATTCCTTTTTTTCTATGCCTTTTTTAGTTTTTTATTTTTTATTTTTAAAGAAGCTTTAGATTACATAAATGTTAAATAAAAAATATAAGGGATTCCCATATGCCCTCTCCCTCCTCCTCCCACACTTTCCCACATCAACAACATCCCTCAGTAGTGTGGTACATTTGTTACAATTGATGAACACATATTGAAGCATTGCTACTAGCCATGGATTACAGTTTACGTTACAGTTTACATTCTGCCCCACACAATTTTGCAGGTTATGACAAAATATACAGTGGCCTGTATCTGTCACTGCAATATCATGCAGGACAACTCCAATGTCCCGAAAATACCCCCATATTACATCTACTCTTCCCTCTCCCATCCCTCAGACCCTTTGGTGGCCACTGCCTTTATAGCAATGATAAGAGTTCTTCCATTGCTAGAATAATAATAAGTCTATATTAGAATAATAAAAAGTCAACTTTAGTCTACTGTTCATTTCCCAATCTTGAGGATTTTGGGATGGTGATGCCCACTCTGCTTCTAATTAAGAGGGAGCTTAGATCCCATGGGGCAGATGGATGGAACTATCTTACTTGCAGTTGCAGGAACTTTCTGTTCCTTGGGATGGGTGTTGTCCATCATCATCTCGTTAGTTGTCCTAGGTGAGTCCAATGAACTGGAGAGTAGGTGTTGCAACTCTGCTGAAATTCAGGGCTCAACTGGCACAGGGACAGATCAAAGATTTAAGTCTCTGGGACATATTTATCAAGTATAGTGCTAATTATAGGTTCAAATAAAAAGGGACAGAACAGCCACGTATAGAGAACCTATAAATGAGTCTAACTCTGTTACACTGGGGAGCATAAATTCCAAAGTAAGACCCACTGACAGGGTGCCGAATTCCTGAGCTGTTTGTCCTGCTTATAGTTTCTGGATGTCTCTAGAGCCCTCAGGAGCCCCGCTGTTTGAGGCACTGTTTACTGTGTTTTCTATGCCTTTTTTCCACTTGACTGAAATGACATTTTTTTAAAACAAATTATTGAAGTATATCATTCATACATGAACATACATAAACTATAAGTGTTCAGTAAACATTGTGATCTTACAAAACAAACATGCATACAGGGCTCCCACACATCATCCCCCTCCCCCAACACCCTGCATAGTTATGAAACATTTGTTAACAAATCATGAAAGAGCATCGTCAAAGTATTACTACTAACTATAGTCCATATCTTCCTCCTCTATACATTTTTTTAAGGATTGATTTATTTATTTACTTTTATCCATTTTTACTGCCCCCCGCCCCCGCATTTTTGCTGTTTCTGTGTCCATTCGCTGGGCAACTCTCTGTGTCCGTTTCCTGCCCTCTCTTCTCACCCTTCTCTTCCTGTCTTCACTGGGATTCGATCCTCGGAATCTTCTACGTGGGAGAGAGGCGTCCTATCGCCTGTGTCACCTTAGTTTCTGGTTTTTTGATGCATCTTGTCTTGGCTCTCCCTTGTGTCTCTCTCCTGTTACGTCATCATCTTGCTGCGTGGTTCACGGGGCCTGGTGGCCTGTGCGCTTTCTATATTTTTCTTTTTTTTCTTTTTACCAGGAGGTCCTGGCGATTGAACCCAGTTTCCTCCATATAGGAGACGGACGCCCAACCACCTGAGCCACATCCGCCCCCTGCTATATTTCTTAAGGTTGACCAAAGATATCCAAAGTTACAGTCTTTTCTCATACAGGATGGTCATATACTAAATCAGGCTTAGTTTATCACCAACATTCTAAAAACCAGACCTAGGGAGAAAAACTAGGTCTGGGGACACATGCATGGTTTCTAATATAGTGAATGTTTAGCTTACCCTGATTTCACAAAACCAGGACAGCAAACGATATATTTTTGTGTTTTGCTTTTTGTACATAACCTTATAATAAAACATTTCTCATGTTTTTATAAAACTGTCCATAAGCATAATTCTTAATGACTGTGGAGAATTCTGTCATATGCTGTACAATAATTTACTTAACCTTTTCAGCTTTTCCCTATTATAAATCATTCTGTAATAAATATCTTCACATATAAGACATTTTTTTAAATTTTGTTTTTCAATTTGGTTGTTTCTTTAGGATCACTTTCTAGAAGTTGGGTGAAGAGAATGAACATTTTAAGGTTCTTGATGTATGTTACAAAATTGTTTTCCAGAAAGGTTGTTCAGCATTTTTATCCAATAGAATTGTATGGTGACATTTGGTCATATTCTTGCTTTGCTGTAACTTGAAGTTTTCATATTACTACCTTGTTTACATAATCAATGCCTTAAACTATTTATTATTATTTGGAGGCACTCATGAAAATAATGTAAGGCAATATACAGAATGACATATTAATTTTTATTTGTGAAAATACTGGCTTTAATAATACATGTACCTTTACTATTGCCAGTATGTTATTTAAACGTTAAAAGTATAAAACCAACTCAAGAAAAGTATGTATAACTTCCAATATGTATGTAATAATCAAGATTGTGAAATAACTCATATCTGTATCACCAGTAGAGAATATTTTGTTGTTGTTAGTCTGGTTTACCAATGGATATTTAAGTAAGTGATGTTTAAGTTTAATGACCTGACAAAACAAAAACATAATTGAAATCACCCAACATGAAAGAGAAACATTCAGGTAAATATTTTATTCAACTGTTGTGTTTTGGAGTTTTATGTACATTTTAATTTGAGGGATGCATTCTCCTGCTGTCTCTCTTATCTGCCTGCTCCTCTGCTGGATTCTCAAAACTGAATGAGGTAAGTCCAGGTCCGCACGGACGCGCGGCAAGGCACACAGCAAGATGATGACGCAGCAAAAGAGAGACACAGGGAAGAGTCAAGGTGACATGCGCCAGAAACCAGGAACTGAGGTGTTGCAAGTGACAGGATGCCTCTCTCCCACATCGGAGGTCCCTAGGATGGAATCCCGGTGAAGCCTGAAGGAGAAAAATGTGAAGAGAAGGAGAGAAACAGACACAGAAGATCAGCCAGCGAATGGACACAGACAGCAAGCGGGGTGGGGTGGGAGTGAACTCATAGAACTGAACATCAAAAAGAAAAAATAAAGTCAATTTAAAAAAAAAAAAACACAAAACAAAAACCTGAATGAGGTATTAAGCAATATTGCTATGTGTATTCAATAAAATTGCATTTGTAGCATAAATTAAGAGACATGTATACTAATGTTTTTCACATTTTGTTTAAAAGTACTACTGAAGGGAATGATTGATGTTAAGTATTGAGGAAACAAGAATTTCAGTTAGCTATTTAGAAGTTTCAGTCCCGAAATATATGAAAAAACATAAAATAGAACTACTGTTAATGTAGCTGATATCACTGTCATTCAAAATTCCCCAGGATGGGGAGCGGATGTGACTCAAGTGGTTGAGTGCCTCTTCCCACATGGGAGGTCCCAGGTTTGGTCCCTGGTGCCTCCTAAAAAACAAACAAACAAAAAACAACAAGCATACAAAAGAAAAAACCAACTCAGGGGAACCAATGTGGCTCAGTAGTTGAGTGCCGGCTTCCCACATACGAGATCCCAGATTCAATCCCCAGCCCTGGTACCTCAAAAAAAAAATCAAGACAATGCTTTCTTCCTGAAGACCAGCTACCAGCAATCCATGGCTCCTCTGCCACATAGCAGCATCTGCTCATCTTTCCCTTCTCTTCTGGGTTTTCTTGATTTCAGCTTCTTGCTTTCTCTCTTTCTCTCTCTCTCTCATCTCCCTCCTTCTCTCTCTCTCTCTCTCTCTCTTCTCTCTTCCTCCCTCCCTCCCTCCCTCCCTCCCTCCCTCTCTCTCTCTCTCTGTATTCATTCCATTTATAAAAGATTTCAGTAATAGGATTAAGGCCCATCCTGAATGAGGTGGGTCACATCTTAACTGAAATAGGCTCATCAAAAGATCCTACTTAAAATGGATTTACACCCACAGGAATGGATTAGATTTAAGAACATGCTTTTCTGGGGTACATACGGTTTATAACCACCACACTCACCCTCTGGACCCCAGAAAGACATGTTCTTTCTATATGCAAAATACATTCATTCCATCACAATATCCCCAAAGCCTTAAGTCATTTCAGTTAACAATACTAAGTACAAAATCTCATCAAAAGCAGTTATAGGTGTGGTCTGTCCTGGGGTACAATTCCCCTCTGTGAAACCTAGAAAACAAGTTATCTGCTTTCAATATACAAAGGAGGGACAGGCATAAGATAAACATTCCCATTCCCATAGCGAGAAATTGGAAGGAAAACAGGGGTCATGGATCCCAAACCATTCTTAAACCGTGCAGGACATACTCCATTAGATTTCAAAGTCTAGAGTCATCTATGGAAAAATATTTTGTCTTCCCGGCCTGATGGAGTGGCAGCCCCACCTTTTCCAAGTGCTTGCTCAGTAGCCATCCTCTCCCAGAACCCTGGTGAAGGCTTCAACCTCTGAGAACACTGGGTTCTCTACCATCCCCAGGGAATAGGCTCCATCCCCTGAGAAAACTGGGGTAGTGGCCAGACTCTTACAATCCCCAGGGCACAGGCTCAACCCCCAGAACAGTGGGGTGGTGACTAGACTTTCCACAATCCCTGGGGAATATCCTGCACCTTCTCTGAAGACTGGGTGGCAGCACTGTTCCTGAACTACCGGACAGAAGGCCTGCCCTCTCCAAGCACCAGGGCAGACTCACTCTTTCCACACAAATGGGTGGGCCTGCTCTCTTGGCCCAAGAAGATATCTTCAGTCCAGATCCCAGCTTCTATGGTTCTATTTTTGAAGTGATTTTTCCTTCAATCTGTCTCTTTTCTCTCCCTTTTAGTCCAGGCTGGCAGTTGTTCCATTCATAGACATCCTGCAAAAAAAAAACCTTGTCAGTTTTTCATGTAGTACGCAGGGGTCCAAACTATCAAACAAAAGAACTTTCCACAAATCCTTCCTGGATCACTGTATTTGGATTCCTGATTTGCACTGAAATGGCTTTCTTGTTATATGTTTAATGAAACCCTTACATGTAGCACTGTCTTCTCAGGACTTGCCTTCCAGAAGCTCAGAATTTTCCAGACCATCAGTTTCTGGTTTCTTTGTGCGCAGGAGTTCAGTTCTCAGCTTATGCCTTCCCGCTCACATTTTACTATAAGCTGCAAGGAGAAAACAGGCTGCACTTTGCACACTTAGCTTTGAGATCTCAGCTAAATATCCAAATTCATCACTCTCAAATTCTGCCTTCCATCTGACATCAGAACGCAATTTTGCTAATTTCTCTGCCACTTTAAAACAAAGCTCTCTTTTCTTCCAGTTTCCAATAACATATTCATCATTTTTGTCTAGGGTCTCATTGGAAGTACCTTTAGCATCCGTATTTCCAAGGTCTCTTTAGAACAATCTAAACCTTTTCTATCAAACAGCTCACAATTCTTCCAGCTTCTATCCATTAACCAATTCCAGAGTGATTTCCAATTTGCAATAGCATCCCAATCTCCTGGAACCCAAAATCTGTTTTAGTTTCCTATGCTTCTTAAAGCAGATACCATTAATTGAGTTGGCTTTAGCAATGAGGATTTATTAGCTCACAAACTTACAGTTTTGATGCCATGAAAATGTCCAAATCAAGGCATCATCAGGACAATGCTTTCTTCCCAAAAACCAGCTGCCGGTGATCCTGGGCTCCTCTGCCACATGGCCAGGCACATGGCAGTGTCTACTGGTCTTTTTCTTCTCTTCTGGGTTTCTTTGATTTCAGCTTCTTTCTTCTGTATCTCTCTCTCCCTCCCTCTCTCTGTATTCATTCCATTTATAAATGACTTCAGTAATAGGATTAAGTACCATACTGAATGAGGGTGGTCATACCTTAACTGAAATAGCCTTATCAAAAGATCCTACTTACAATGTGTTTACATGCACAGGAAGGGATACGACTTAAGAACATGCTTTTCTAGGGCTATAGAAAGTTTCAAACCACCAAAATGGTAAATTTGCAGACTGAAAAGTCCTAGAATAATTTATTCTATTTAGAATTATAACCCAGTTCCATTAAAGTATCATCTTAAACATTATATTCAGAGAATATTAAACTTACTTGATAATAATAATTAGCATTTATGTAGCACTTATTTGCCAGGCACTGTCTAAGTACTTTAAATATATTAACTCACTTAGTCATCACAATAATCCTATGAGGTAGGTACTATCATATCACCGCTTTACAAATGTGTAAACCAAGGTATAGAGAGATTAAGTAACTTCACCAAGTTTACCAGCTACAGTCTGTGTCCCTAACCCTTGCGTTCTACTGTCTTATACATTATTTCTTATAACATTCTTTTAAATAAGGACTTACTGCCATCATGATGTTAGAAATCACAAATCAAAACTCAGAGAAGCTAAATGACTTCTAAGTGATCAGAATCAGAAATGCTAATTGAATCCCTTGAAAAGATACAAAGACCAAAGATCCATCTGTCTTTTTCAGAAGGCTAGTTACCATAAAAGAGTATAATTTTGTAATTCCTAAGGGCTCTAAATGTCCTTCCTTTAATTGAGTTTTATTATAGGAATGAATTATTTGATGACCTAGAGCATCTTCTGTGCTAATTTTAATAGCTGTAGTGACACAATTCTATCTTAAATATTATTAATTGATAAAAACGATTTGGAGTTGTATGAATATTTTGTTGACAGAAAAGGATGAAAGAGAAGGTTAATTGAAAACAGAAATCTTAAGCAGTCACTCAAATTTGAGGGAATAAACAATTTGCTTTTTATTTCCAGAACTACCTGGTGAATTCCCAGAACAGTCAGCATCCTCTGCTGTCTTATCACAACTTTATATTTGTACCAAGGATGTTCTGGGGAAAAAGGTCAAATGACCAAATACCAAATATTTATTCCTCCCCAAGGACCCTAAATTTGAGGTGATAGAAATGCCACCTTAAAACAGTAGTTTTCAAAAATGGCTAGGCAAAGGCAATCAATAGCTAAAATAATAGATGGTGGCAATTACGACAGGGAGATCAGAAATCATCACTGGTGGTTGGATTGCGGGAATCACAGTTGAGACTGGACATCAAAAGTTTTCAATGACCTTTGGTATGTGGGACATGGAAATAGAAGTTATCATAAGAAGCCAGGAACTTTGGCATATAGGAGTCAAAAATGGCAGGATGAGGTCATTGGAAATTTTAAGGTTTAGGAGTTGAGCTATGGGAATGAGGATTTGTAGGTTATGGATGAGCCATGAAAATCAGTGGTCAAGAATGGAAGTTGCAAACAGTCTGGTCATGATAAAGTAGCTTTTGTTAGTTTAGCAATCCCACTGAAAAAATAAATAACAGCTCTTTGAAGGCACTAGAGAACAACCAGTGAAGGTAGGATTTGAATGGTCACAATCCCGAGAGAATGAAAGCACAAGAAGTGAGATCCAAATTACCTTAGCTTTTTCCCTGAGAGTATTTTCCAGTTGGCAGCAAGAGGTAACAGAACTAAATAGCAAGTAGCAGTCTCAATAAGCTAGGAGCAGAGTTTGGAGGATGGGAATGAAAGCAGCTGGGATTTAGGGGACAAAATTCTACAGGGGAGGTAACTACAAAGGTGTTAGTCCAAACATCTGTGTGCAAAATTTCCCTCAAGTCATCAGTCAATTCCTAATATGCACAAGTGCATGGAGAGATGTCAAGAAACCCAGAAGAACAGCAGCACCTAAAGAGTTGATTGGAAATTTTAGCAGCTGCACAGTTCTGGCAAGGCAGAGACTGGAGTTAAAGCCCCACCAAAGTGGAAGCGTCTTGGTAAGCATCACAGAGTTTTAGTTGTAAGACCTAGTTAGGATCACAAGCTAGAAGTAAGGGCAAAACTGAAATAGATCAGCATTAAAAAGCCTAAAGTCAAGCCTCACTTGGATTAGGTGATCCACTGGTACTCTGCCTACTAAAATAAGAAAACCTATCCATTTTTGGAGGAAGAGAACATCAAAACCTCTACAATTTTTCTTCCACACTATCTGACATCCAATAAGAAACTATGAGGCATGCAAAAAATAAGTAGGACCAAATACTAAAACCAGGAGGACCCAGTACTGATTCAGATATTGGAGTTATTAGAGACTTCTAATTATATGATTAAAATGTTCAAGTAAATAATGGAAATATAAAGAATTTTAACCAGAGCCTGGTTAAATTTTAAATGGGAGGGAAGGGGTCAAATGGAAATTCTGAAACAGAAAATTTGTTATAACTAAAATTAAGAATTTAATATATGGGTTGTATAGCAGCTCAGACACAGCAGAACAGAGTTTCTACTGAATGGACGACAGCTTAGAAGAAAATATCCAGATTAAAGCACAAAGAGGAAAAAAAAGATAAAAAATACTGCATAGAGTATAGAAGACATATGGAATACAGCAAAAAGTTCAAACATACATGTAATTGGAGTTCCAGAAAGCAAGGACAGAGAAAAGGGGACAGAAACAATATTTAAATACTGGCCAAGAATTTTTTTATTATGGATGAAAAATGTTAGGTTTCATATTTAAGAAGCTCTATGAAATCACAAGAATAATACATTCAAAGAAAACCACCCTTAGTAACATCATGCTCAAACTGCTGAAGACCAAAATGAAAGAAAAAAATCTTAAAGCATGGGGTGGTGGGATGGAGGAAGACATATTACCATATTAAAAGGAGCAACTATCAGATTGATGGCTAATTTCTCAACAGAAGCAATGGAAACCAGAAGACAACAGAAAGACATCTTTCTGGAATACTGAAAGATTAAAATTAAAAAGTCAGCATAGGGGAGCAGATGTAGCTCAAGTGGTTGAGCACCTGCTTCCCACGTAGGAGGTCCTGGGTTCAATCTTTGGTACCTATTAGAAAAAAAAAAAAACACACACACACAAAAAAACGCCAGCATATAATTCTATACCAAGCAAAATTATGCTTTAAAAAATGAAAGTGAATTAAAGGTGTTTTCAGATACTGAAAGCTGAGAGAACTTGCCACTAGCAAACCTGAACTATAAGAAGTATTAAAGGAAAATTTTCAGGCTAAAGGACAACGATTCCTAATGGAATTGTGGAACTTCAAGAAGAAATGAAGAGCACTCAAAAGAAGTGGCTTTGATCCACTCCTGCTCAAAAACATTTTCATTCTGATGCAATCATTTGGTGTAAAGTACAGGAGCACATTCAGTGAAATACACCCAAGGAATATGAGCTGGGTTAGAATTCAGCTTAACACTATGTAAACACTGTCGGTTTAATTCTAACCCAAATAAAGTTTTTTAGAAATACTGGAAGTTGGGCTCTGGGACAGGGGTCACAGGCCGCAATTGGCATGAGTTATGGCTCCTTGTGAGTGTCAATGGCAAGTGGGTATTACTTGTGGAGATGTGTGAGTCAGGAGCTATGGGTGATATATAGGTTTAGAGCATCAGGAGTCAAGAAATTCTGTGAGCGATTGAAGAATCAGGGGTCATAGTTGACAGTTGGGCTGTGGTGGTTGTGTCAAAGAACATAGGTCAGAGGTCACGTCCGAGGTAGCGGTTGAAACTTGAGTGCTTGAAGAGCGGTTGGGATTCCTGCGCCCCCAGTTGACCCGCCGCGCGCCGCCTCCGTCGCCCCGCCCCTTCCCTTTAAGCCGCGCCCCATCCAGCGCTTCGAACGCTAAGGCCGAGCGCGGCCGAGGCGACGAGCGACCGGCGCAGGGACCCCGCGGGCAGCTGAGGCTTCAGTGGCGCTTTCTGCGGTGCCCGCCTCCGCTCTCTCCCCTCCAGCGCTCGGCCTGGCCAGCCGGCGCCGCCTCCCGGGAAGATGGCGCTGCACTTCCAGGTCAGTGCGCTCTGCGCCGCGGTTCCCCGCTCCGCCGCCCCGGGACCCCGGTGGGAACTGAGGGCCAAGGACAGCGGCGGAGGCCCCTGGGCTGCGAGACAGCGCCCCGGAAACCAGCCCGTGCCCTCGCCCGGTACTGGAGACCCGGGGGGGCACCGGCCCGGGCAGCAAACCCCGGGCCCGGCCTCGAGGAAGGGGCGGCCCGAGCCTGGGGTTGGCGGGCGGAGGGAGCTGGGGCCGGGCTTGGAGTTCGCCCCTCCGGGGCGGTGCAGATGCTGAGGACCCGCCGGACTAGAGTCGGCGCTTCCCGGCGCCTCGGAACGGGCGGGAACGGCGCCTTTGGCGGCTCCCAGGCAGGTGGGAGCCCGAGCTGGGTCGGCTTTTGGCGCGTCTCGGGCGGCTGCAGAGCGCCCGGCACCAGCCTTCCTGCCTTCCCGCCGCGTCGCCGGCCTCGGGTCTGTTGTCAGCCTCCACACAGTTGGAACCGAGCTCGAGAGGGTCTGGGGTCCGCCGAGAGAACGGAGGCCGGCTGCTGGACTTTAATTGGCTAGCGGCGGCAGGGGCAGTATCTGTAGGGAGTTGCGAAGGACTCCGCAGCAGCCTCATTGGAGGAGCAAACGGAGGCAGAGCGCGCGCGAGAGGATCGCAGAGATAATAAGGATGGTAAGCGTGCTTGAGGAGAAAGGCCCATGTACTCTAGGGCTGCACTGTCATAATCGTTCGGTTATTCATTCAACAAACATTTATTGAACCCCCACTGTGTCTCAGGCACTGTGCAACGTTCTGGAGTTAGAGGATTGCAACATCTTACTATAATTACAGGTAAAAACAATAATATGTGAAAAATGTTATGATAGAATTAGGCACAGAATATCATGGGAGTATAGAAATGTAGCCAACCCAATGTGTATGTATGTGTATGTGTTGAAAGGAGTGCAGCAGAGCCAAGAGCCAAGGGATGCTTTGAGCTTCTTGCATTCGTCAACTTATTTATTGGGTACCTTCTATGCTAACCACCAAAGATAAGAGCTCCGAGCAAGAGAGTAGAGATCATGATTTCTACTTTTAGGGAACTTGCAGTCTAGTGAGGCTTGTAAGAATTGTTAGGAGTGGGCCAGGTGAAAGGGAAGGGAATGGAATAGAGGCAGAAGGACGGTATGAGCCAAGACAAAGAATTGTGGAAGAACATGGTGAGTATGGCATCATCTGTAGATAAATGATGACTGAAGTAACAGGTGGCAAGATGGTGTAATGGTGAGGAGAGAACCTGCACTTGGGGTCTGTAGACTTGCATTTGACTCAAAATTGACCGTTTACTGTATGCTTGATTTTGAGCTACTTATATATGTTTGCTATCTGAGCCTTGGTTTTTTTATCTGTAAAATGGGTTAGCTGAAAATATGTACTTTGTAGGAGTCTACTTTTCAGGATCGGTTTACAGAACAAATGGAAATGCTTTGTAGACTATAAATCCTGAAAACAAATACCTGATTCATTGTAGAAAGAAGAGGTCCAAGAGGTACAGGAATAAGCCTTCAGGGATGCTCAGGAAAATGTAGTAAGGGGGAGAAGAAACAGTTTATGGGAAATGAATGATTGTGAGATAAAGGCAGTGTCTATTAATGATAATCAAGATGCTTAATTCCAGAAGAGGAAAGATATAGGGAAGTAATTGAAAAGAGCTTTAAGTTCAGTTGAGGTGGAATTTTTATGGTTAATTTATTTATTTTTGTTATTAGGGTACAAAAGCCTTTATTTTTTTCTAATTTTATTGAGGTATAATTAACATGAAATAAACCGCACATATTTAAACCGTGCATTTGGGTAAGTTTTGATACACACATGTGCACACCCCACACACACACCTGTGAAACCATCTCCAAAATCAAGGTAATGAACATGGTAATCACTTCTCAAAGTGCCCTGGTCCTGGTACCCCTTTGTAATTCCTCCTTCTCCCCCTCCCTCCCCTCCAGCCAGGAAACCACTGATCTGCTTTCTGACCATATAGGTTAGTGTACATTTTCTAGAATTTTATATACATAGAACCATACAATATAGATTCTTTTTGTCCAGCTCCTTTTACTCAGCATTCATATTTTGATAGAGAGCTGTTAGCAACTTAGAAAGAGCATGAAGGAGATGTGTGGGAATTGTGATATAGAAAGAAGCCACATCCTTTTGGGGCCACTTATATGTCAAGTACCAAGGCCAGGGATGAGTCCACAATAATTTGGAAGATTCTTATTTATACTGTAGGCAGGAGTATGTCCTTGCCTCCTAGGGTATGGAAATTGCATGCTGTTTGTTTATAGTTGATAGATACTCTATGGGCGGTAAGTGATGTCCAGTTCTCCTTGTTCTACCTATTAGTTATTTCTGTGGGCTTCTAATAATTATTTTTGAACGCTTTTGAAACCTGTTGATATTATCCTTTATCTCTTTGAGTACCTATTACGTCTCACACTTTACTAGGCACATTTCATGTGTTTAATCCATGCAGTGACCCTTATGAGGGTATTATTATTATCAAGCCTTGTAGAAACTTTAACCTGATTTATCAACAAACCAAGAAGGGACCCATTTCTCTGACATTCTCACATTAAGCAAATTTTCATAAATCAGTCTATAAAACTAAGATGCCAACTGATTGATTTACTGTGAAAAAGATAGTCACTCCTCATTGACAGAATCTCTGGAAAGTCAAATGCTCATCAGAAGATTGCTTGGTCAGCCAGCAATAGCTACATTGTGAGTTTGTTAAATCTTTTATATGTTTAGATAATGTCTTTCCATTATATTAAGGGTTTTAGTAAATGTATCCTTTTCTTTTAAAAAAAGGCATGTGTTTCTCTAGATAGGTCAGGCATGTGTTTTAATTGTTACCTTTACAGAGAGAGGATAACTTGATTTTCCCCTTTGTCTCAGTCTTTTGTAAGAAAAAGTAAAGATGTTTCCCTTTTATCTCACACCACCTTTCATTTATTAATAATTTGAAATATATTTGGGGAAAAACATTAATTGGTAACATTTTTGATTTAAACAAACACTATTTAAATACATTCCAGACTTGCTCTGTTTTGAGATTCTTTAAATCAATATAGCAAAACTGACAAGATTATTTTCAGAACTTTTTCAGAATCTTTCCAAATAGTTTACTTAGATGGCATTGAATTAATTATTATTAATATTAGTTTCCTAGGGCTGGCATCATAAACTTGGTGCTTAAAACAACAGAAATTTAATATCTCACAGTTCTACAGGCCAGACGTCCGAAATCAAGGTGTTGGCTAGGGTTGGTTCCTTCTGGAGCCTCTGAGGAAGACTCTGTTCCATGCCTCTCTGTTTCTGGTGGCTGCTGGCAGTCCTTGTTGTTCCTTGGCTTGTAGCTGCATCACTCCATTCTCTGCCTCCGTCTTCACATGGCATTCTCTGTATCTGTGTCTCTGAGTTTTCCTGTATCTCAGATAATAACAACTAGCCTTTATAGTATGTACTGTGTGCCAGAAGTTACATGGCACTAACTCATTTAATCCTCCAAACAAATCTATGAGGTAGGCACTATTTTTAATCTCATTTTTGCTTCCTTATGTTTTGTTAAACAGTTAGGTCTTGTCACTATCTCTGGCTTAGTTCTGTTTGCAGTCAGTCTACTTCTTCAAAGAATCTTAGACATGAATGCATGACAGCAGGGTCATTTTATCATTAAATTCTTCTGGGTTTTATCAGTTCTAAAATTCAGTCCTTTGGATTTATTAGATGGAGGAAAATACTTCTGACATTGATCATGAGAGGGGAAAAAGCCTTTTCATTTTTGTACTTCTTGGAGAAAATATGAGACTTCATAATTATGACCTATAAATTTTCTGTGCATTTTAATATCATGTACAGTATTTAGTAGTACTCTGAAGGCTGTCTAGGTGAGGGAAATGTTTAAGATGTGGTTCATTTGTGGTCACCTATCTTAATTTATCCACTTGAAACTTTTCTCTTGGACTTCTATTTTCACTCTTGCAAAAAATTCCCAGGTCTAGGATGCTAGGCAATAGTGACTTCTATTTCACTCTAGCAAAAAATTCCCAGGTCTGGGGTGCTTTCTGTTTTCACTCTAGCAAAAAATTCCTGGATCTGGGATGCTAGGCAATAGTGAGTTCTATTTTCACTCTAGCAAAAAATTCCCGGGTCTGGAATGCTAGGCAATAGTGAAGAGGGAAGTGGAAAATGCCAGAAAGCAGTCAAGAAGGAAAGAGGAGAGAAAAGAAAGAAGGGAGCTAGAGGAAGTCTTATTTCAGTGTTACCTGAGTATTCCTATTTGGAGAAGGTGTGTGCATTTGAGGGAGTGTTTGGACTAGTGTAGCTGTAAGACTGCCACATAAGAATTCAGGCCAGAAAGAAGAAAATCTTGTATTTCTTTAGAGGTATTCCAACATTGAAATCTGTGTCAATTTTTTATCTACCGCTGAATAATATTCTAGTACAAGTTCAGAAAGAAGTAAAGTATTTTTTGTTCTTTTACTCGCACTCTCCACCTCCTTTTAAGTTTTTCTTCAGTTTTAGTAAGATGCCTTTAGCAAGAATTTTTTTAAGCAAATCTTAAAGGCGAGAATTCTTTTAAGCAAAAAAGATGCATTATTTTTTCCTTCTTTCAGATTGTATCCATGTGCCCAATATCTTCAGATGAAATTATATTTATACACAGAATTAATTATTCTTTGCACTTATAAAATGGGGGCTTACAACACGATAGCTAGTTATTACATTGCTAGAAATACTATGGGGTCAGTCATAGTTCCTGAAAATCATGACATAGTTGGCCTGCAGCACTGTAAGTTGTTAGTTCAGAAGCTCCAAATCAGCATGTTTATAATTATCATTTCTTTTTTGTAGATGGAGTAATTGCAATTTTTACAATTTGAGAAGGATTGTAAATTGGCATATTGTTTGCAATGCATGATCATTTCCGTACCTGTCTCTCTATCTTCACTGGCATCTCCTTCTTGCTGTCTGTTTACCAGTTGCACTGACCTTTCTTTCATTTCCTTGAAATGACCAAGACCCCTTTCCACTGCAAAACTGCAAGGCCCTGGTAAATGCTATTTCTTTGCCTGGAATGCCTCATCTGTTCTTTTTTTTTTTTTTAATCTGGCTCACCCCTTCAGGCCTCAGCATAAATGTTACTTTACTTCTTCAAGCAAGCCTTTCCTAATCTCTTGGATTAAGCAATTCCTTCCCTTCCATTGCAGAAGTATCAATTTTACAATTAATTTTAGGGGCAGAGGATGTGTCTGTTTTGTTCATCTCAGGTGAGAACTGGTAGCTTATAAGCATTTATTGAATTAATGAATTAATGAAGAAAATCATGAAAAATATGTTATAGGGAAGGCAGACCTGTAAATTGTATATGATAACTCAGTCTTTAGACACATTCTCTTCTCTGATTATCCTCACTCTCTTGGTGTCATTCAGGCTCCTGACATTTCATTCCATGAAATCACCTGTGGTAAGTTTCCTTACTTTTTTTCACTCAAGTAAAATGTTAATTTTTTTTTTTTTCCTTCTCAAGAGTTTGGCCGAATTGGAAGTATTATGTACTCACCTCTATGTAGGGACTGATCTTACACAAAGAATAGAGGCTGAGAAAGCTCTTCTGGAACTTATTGACAGCCCAGAATGTCTCAGCAAGTGTCAACTTTTATTAGAACAAGGAACCGTAAGTATTTAATAACAGTGATTAACTGTGAAAGATTAGTAGGTATATGTCAGGGTTAATGAACTGGTGTGTATTCATAATGATAACTGATAAATAATGCCACATATCTTTTTTACTATAGTTTATCTCACTGTCAAAGAGATTCATTAGGGAAATAATTGGAAAACCTGGAAAGCAAACTTAGGGTACTTAAGGGAAGAGCCCAGGAAGTAAAAATAGAGGTCCCTTTTATGTCTCATATCACTGGACAAAATTCCATTTTTAGAAAGTATAGTAACACCTTTAAAAAAAGAAGTCTAGAAGGGGAGCAGGTTGTAATTCACTCTGCCACATGAAGGAATGATTCAGAGTAATGCTAACTACTTTTTGCCTGTCTCCCTTTTATAGGTTCATAGCCATTCATTCAGAAATCATCTAGCAAATACTTAAATGTAAAACCAGGCACTGTACTGCATACTTGGTTTATATACATGCTTTACAGGAGCTCATGGTTTCATTGGGAAGCCAAGGTATATAAATAAATAATGGTGAAATCGATGTGGTAAGCACTACAGTAAGAAACTGCTTGGTCTAGAGATCAGCAAACTTTTTCTGTAAAGAACGTGATAGTAAATATTTTAGGCTTTGTGGGCCGAGAGGCAAAATCAGGGAAGTTTTGTAGGTACTTCTATAATAAGAGAAAAACCAAATTTCTACGTTTTATTGATAAAATACAAAATATAATGATTGAGTATAGTTTTTTGTAACACAGGTCTACTAATGAGAAAAATGGAATTATTCTCTTGGGAATAACATTTTGCTTAAGTGGTGTTCCAAGGTAGTGTTCCCTGTCATCAACATTGATTGTAAATGTTCAGATGTTAATGCTGATCTGTGATAAGATTTTATGCATTTCATCTTTGAAAATGTCCTTTTGCGCATATAGGTACTGCCAGATACTGATACCAATCCATGAGCATATGATTTAATTGAGCATATTTATCACTTGGAAGGCATTTATAGAATTTTATTAAATCTTCTCTAGATATTTGCCTTTTAGCTTGTTATTACATTGCAAATTAATCACTTCCAATTGAAGGTTAGGTTGAAGCTCCTCAGTTGCACAGTTAAATGGATTTTGAAATATGGAAATTTCATTTGCACTTGCATCAAGGTCTGAGAAACAGTCCTGGAATTGTAGTTTGAGCTCAGAAAATATAATGACTGCAAATTTGTGTGGAAATGAAGGTCTCCCTACTTTAACTTTTGCCAACATGGGAAGTGCATAAAGCAGTTTGACATTACTTGTGATATAAACAATGTTAGTTGTCGTGGAAATGACTTTTTTGTATCATAAGTTTCACATATAAGCACTAAGCACTCTTTACCTTTTAGGCAATTTTGTAATGTTAGGTTGAATTCATTAAGAAACATCACATCTACAGCAAAAGCTAATTTACAAATTTAATAGTTTGTTGAGGGTAGTTCTTCTCATTCAGAAAAATTTCAGTCTCATATGAGCTCAAAAAGTTGCAATAAAACTTTACTACTGCTAAGCTATTAAATTACTTTGTGATGGGGCAAGTTAAGATATTCAGCTTCTATTTCTGAAATAAATTCACAGAACCAAAAGATAAAGAAGTCCACTGTTAACACTACTAGTTCATTAACACCTCATAGATTCAAGTATTTTCTACAAAGGACCTGCTGATAAATAATATAATGAATAACCATAGATGTTAAGCTTCTTACATTTTCGCAAACTGTGTAGATTTTTCCAACTAAGTCCTTTCCTGCTCCACATATTATTACCACCATCATTTGCAACACATCTTAGCAGATTCTACTTCAGGTTATACTGAATTAATGTCTTCTCAACTTTTTTGAAAATAATCTAGCCTGTAGTTCCATACAGACTATTCATAGAGGGTAATTCTTCAGTCACTTCAAACTGGGCACTGAATTCTGGAATAAACAGTATTGCTAACAGTAACACTATGAATTAGCAAATATTAGCAAGATCTGTTGACTCATGAAGAACCAAAAAAAACCTTGTTTTTAAACTGACTTTTAATGTTGATCCAGTGTCTTCAACTCTTCGAGCATTTGTTCTCACCAAAAGGCTAATAATCATAAACAGTTTTATATACTCTGCACATATAACTTTGTCTGCTGCAATAAAATTATGGTGACTTAATTAACTCACTATTGTTAAACCACCAAAAAACGAGCCCCTTGGAAATTTAACTTTGGTTGCAGCCTCATTTTCATTTTTTATTTTTGTGAAGTAAATCTGCTGTGTTAAGATATTCCATTTTAATTTTTCTATGCTTTCTGACTGTTGATTGCCTATGAGTTGGGAAGATTGTGATGAGTGCTTAGTCTGCTATCATCAACATATATTGTATTTTTTTGGGACAGTTATAGTGTCATTGCATAAAAAGTACGGTGCTTTGGCATCTAATTCAATAACAAAATAATCCATACTCCACCATGCCTTAAAAGTTAGACATTTGAAATCCACTACATTTTTTTCTTATCCTGACATGATAGTTATGTAATGGTAATAATAAAAAGTACATGTCATGTCATGGTGATATACCCACACCACACGTGGTCTCAGTCTCAACTATTCACCTTTGCCGTTATAGTGCAAAAGCAGCCATAGACAATATGTAAATGAATGAATATGGCTATGTTCCCATAAACTTTATGAACACTGAAATTTTGATTCCATATAACTTCTTCATGTCAGAAAATATCCTTCTGATTTTTTCCCCAAACATTTAAAATTGTGAAAAACATTCTTAGGTCATGGATCATGTAAAAACAAGTGGCAGGCAGGATTTGGTCTACAGGCTGTTTGCTGATCCCTGGTCTAGATAGGCGAAAAAGGGATTCTTTGCAAGGAATTGCTGAGCGTGAAGAGGATACCTGAACTAAATTTGAAGGATGTTACTGTGTTTAGAGCATTTTAGTACACTATTAAGACAATTTGTGACCAGAAAGAATACGGTTAGTCATGGGTATGAAGAATTGGGGATGTGGGGATGGGGAGGACATTGAAAGGAGCTGAAAGAAGGCTTTTGTGGCTAGAGATGAATTTGAAGAGATAGGCAAAGGCCAGATTATGCAGGACCATGTAGACCATAGTAAAGAGTATTTGATTTGAACTTGCTCATAGTCATTTATTTCTCTGATTGCTTATTGTTATTTGAGGAAACTACCTACACCTCCTCCACTGTCTCAACTACTGATCCCTTATAAGGGATTGTGTGTACTTGTATGTGTGTATGTGAGAGAGAGGGGTAGTGGGAGAGAAAATTAATTAACTTTAACCATTGTAAATCTGCCAATTTGGAAAACTGGAAAATTTCCCATCATTGTTTAGGAAAAGTTTCCATCATTGTGTGTGTATGTGTGTGTGTGTGTGTGTGTGTGTGTATTTTTTTTATTTTTATTTTTTAATGAGATATTGGGGATTGAACCCGGGACCTCGTACATGCTAAGCAGGCAGTCAACCACTGAGCTACACCCACTTCCCTATCATTGTGTTTTTATTATTGTAATTCCTTCTGTAATAATAATAATTAAAAATTTATTGTCTTTACAGACATCCTATGCTCAGCTCCTTGCAGCAACATGTCTTTCGAAACTCATTAGCCGAGACTGCCCTTTACCTGTTGAACAGAGGATAGATATACGTAAGTAGTTTATTATGCTTTTATAAAATTGCATTTTAAAAATAAATTCCTCATTTTAAAATATGCTAAACAGTTACCATGTGTGCCAATTATTTGATTCTGTCAAATTTTTTAAAAATGAGTAGCCTCTTAAGTAAGTTTCCTTTCCCCATCCAGTGATGAACATTAGTGTGAGTTATGCAAAGCAACGGGTAATCACAAAAGCTTTTGTTTAGTTTAATAATAAATAACAACTACTATGTCATAGTGTGTACTATTTGCTAGGATTTGCACTATGTTGTTTTATCCCCTGAACAAACTTATGAGTGGGCACTATTGTTATCCTCATTTTTCAATTGAGGAGGCTAGATGTAGATAGGCTATGTAACTTGCCCAGGATCACAGGAAATAGTAGAGCTGTGGTTCAAAGCCAGGCAATCTGTGTTGCCTTTGTCTTATCCACATAGGCAACTGAATGACAGGAAAGAAATTAGCTTCACATAATTCTCAGGGCACTATATCAGAATCATTTAATGTGTCTTGTTTGCCTCATATATTTTACTAGTATTCTCTAAGCACCTGGAGTCTTGGGCACTGCAAAAAAACCTAGAGAAAGATTTATCCATGACTTAAGAACTTGTGTGTGTAACAAAGCAAAAGGGAGAAATTTACGTTTTTTAAAAATAAAGGTTCAAATGGTACAAACCTAAGTCATAAAACATTGTGGTTTTGTGTGTTTGACTTACTTATGTTATTAAAATGGGTACTCATTTTTAAAAAAGGAAATACTCATTAAAGGAAATTTGGAAAAAAGAGGAAAATAGAAAACTACAACACAAATATACCAACTTAAAATAAGTTTTGCATGTGAAAGTGTAAACTGTCTCTTAATTGTCCCAAACAAAGGTCCGTAAATCAGTATGCCCATTTGACATTTTCTTTGTGTATGTGGTGCATATCTCTGATTTCTGATCAAGACACTGAATTAGTATGCTTTAATAATAACAAATATTGCAAAATATTTTGAACAAGAAAGGATAGGTTTCCTTTATGAGTTTCTTTGGTTTGACTTAACAATCTTGTTTCTATAAGATTAGAATGTTTGTCATGCCATGATATGTCTAAGCGATATGTGTTAGTAGAATAATTGACCTGTCAGTTAAAATGGAAAAGACAAAGAATTGCTTCAGCAGTCATATTTCCTTTATCAATTCCAAAATTCACAGCCCTTCCTGATATGGTCCCACTCTACATATCTACATATATTATTTTCCAACATAAACTCTATGTCCATTTCATCTTTGTGTCAGCCGCACTATACTCTACCTTTATTAGTCATACTTAAAATGACTTGCTCATCAGTTAAATACCATTCCCTCAGCTTAGTATTGAAGTCTCTTCATGAGCTTGTCGTTGAAGGGCCTCCTTACTCAGATAGCTGTATATCTTCTTTGATACTAGCCTATTAGTTGTGCCAGAAGGTCCTCCCTTCAGGCTACCTTGTTTCTGCCACTGTGCCTTTTCTTAGCTTGGAATGCTATCCTTTTCATCCTTATTCAGATGAAAGTGTAGCAATATATTCACATTACTATGAGAGACATATAAGATATTTGAGGAGAAGCACTTTGTAATTTTTAACATGCTTCATAAAGGCTAGATATTGTTGTTCATAGGCTTTTGACTCTCAGCGGGCTTCTACTGCATAGCTTTCCAGCTTTCTATTAACTCTTATCTGGGAGTTTTCCAGCTGTTTTTTGTTTTGTTTTGTTTTTAAATAACAAAATAGTAACAGTTTATTAGGGAAGTTACAAACTGGGAAGCTGGTCCTGGGCTTTAGAATAGATACAGGACTTATAAAATATATATATTAAAAAATAATATATATTTTATATATATATATTATTTTTTTATTTTTAAAGAAGCTTTAGATTATGTGGATGTTACATCAAAAATATAGGGGATTCCATATACCCCACCCCTTCCCCCTCTCACACTTTCCCCCATTCACATCATCTTTCAGTAGTGTGGTACATTTGTTACAATTGATGAACACATATTGAAGCATTGCTACTAACCATGGTCTATATTTACATTATACTTTACGCTTTGCACTGCACAATTTTATAGGTTTTGACAAAATGTGTAATGGTCTTTATCTGTCCTTGCAATGCCATGCAGGACTATTTCCAATGTCCCAAAAATGCCCCATGTCACACCTATTCTTCCCTCTCCTTCCCCCCAGAACCTCTGGTGGCCACTGCCTTTATATCAATGATACAAGTTCTTCCATTGCTAGAATAATAATAAGTCTATATTAGTCCACAGTTACATTCCCTCCTTATGTTTGTTCATTCCTCAGTCTTGAGGATTTTGGGATGGTGATGCCCACTCTGTTTCTAATTGAGAAGGGGGCTTAGCGCCCATAGGGCAGATGAATGGAACTGTCTTGCTTGCAGTTATGGATACTCTCTATTTTTTGGGATGGGCATTGTCCATCATCATCTTTTATTAGTTGTCCTGGGTGAGTCCAGTGAACTGGAGAGTAGGTGTTGCAACTCTCCTGAGATTCAGGGCTCAACCGGCATATGAACAGACTGAAGATTTAAGTCTCTGGGACATATATTTATTGAGTGTAGTGCTAATTATAGGTTCAAATAAAAGGGGCAGAAGAACTGTGTTTAGGGAAAATATAAATGAGTCTAACTTTGTTACATTAGGGAGCATATATTCCAAAGTAAGGCCCACTGACAGGGTGCCGAATTCCTGAGATCATCTGCCCTGCTTATAATGTCTAGATATCTCTATAGCCCTCAGGAGCCTCACTGTTTGAGGCACTGTTTACTGTGGCAGTCAATGAGATCTTCCTGAGACGTGCATAAGCCATAACCTCTGGAGTCATCTCCTGACTCACTGTGAAATCTCTTAGCCATAAAAACTCATTTATATTTAATTCTTCCCCCTTTTGGTCAAGGTCTTTTTCTAAATGCATCGCTAGTTGGTGCTTGGTAATAATCCCTCGTGCCAGGGAGCTAATCCCTAGGGATCATGTTCCTTGCTGGGGTTAAAACTACAATGGTGGAAATGTTCTTTTGGCAAATACAACGGGGAAAGGTTACTGGTGCAGGGCATTGGAGGTAGGGGAATATGCAGGATAAGGTGCACCTGGGGCATTTTTCTATGGAATATAAAAGTGTTCATCTTGTCATAGTATATTATCTCAGTGGGTGGAGACCCACACAATAAACAAGAAAATATTAAACTCCCATCCTGCTATGTTCTCAGTTAGAGGGGCAAGAATCTCTCAAGAACATAGGCAGTGCCTAATAGAAGAAAACAGACTAATATGTCAAACCCTCAATATTACTGCTTGTAATTCTGAACCTTATTCTTCAAAAATTGAAACTTAGTGGTTACCATAGGTTCCAAGGGGAGAATGAGGGAAGACTAGAATAGATGGAACATAGGGCATTTTTAGGACATTGAAATTGTTCTGCATGATCTTGCAATGAAGGATATAGGTCACTGTAAATTTTGTCAAAATCTATAAAAGTGTATGGTGTAAAATGTTAACCATAATGTAAACTATTGTCCGTGGTTGGTAGCAGTGCTTCAATATTTGTACATCCATTGTGACAAATGTACCATACACAGGTAAAATGTTATTAATGGGGGAGAGTGGGGGGAGGGGATTGGGTATGTGGGAATCCCCTGTATTTTCTATGTGACTTTTCTGTAACCTGAAGCTCCTTTGAAGATAAAGCAAAAAAATAAGACACTGGGAGAACATAAGGAAGAAATTGTCACTACATAAAAGATAACAGATCTTATGGTGATGAAAGACACAATGAAAAAAATTTTTTTATATTTTTAATTTATTTTATTTTTCATTTTTTAATTTTTAATTTTTAATTTTTCTTTCTTTATTTTTTTGTCTTTGTTTTTGGGGAAGTTTTGGATTACACAAGGGTCACAACTCTGGCAGGGGTGAATCACCTGGTGCGGGGTGTCAGTGATGGGGGGATGTCTGGGAAGGGGTGCACCTGGGGCATGCCTCTATGGCATAAGAATATGTCAGGTGGTCATGGGGTATTATCTCGGTGGGTGGAGACCCACATGATAATCAAAAGAATATTGAATTCCCATCGTGGGAAGTCCTGCTAGTTCTCTAATAGAGCAGTAAGAATCTCTCAAGTACATAGGCAGTGCCTAGCAAAGGAGGACAGACCATTATGCCAGCCCCTTGATATTGATGGTTGTACTCATGAATCTTGTTCTTGTGAAATAGAAACTTAGCCTAGTATATATTGCCTAAGAGTTACCTCATGAAAGCCTCCTTTTTGCTCTAATATGGCCTCTCTCTCAGCCAAATTCAGCATATAAACGCACTACCTTCCCCTGGCATGGGACAGTATGTATTTTTTATTAGAGAAGTTGTGAGCTTACAAAACAGTCATGCGTAATGTGCAGAATTCCCATACATCACCCCTCCACCAACATCTTACATTGTTGTCGAACATTTCTTACAGATTATGAAAGAACATCAAAAGACTATTACCACTAACTATGGTCAAGCTTATATTTGGTATATTTTTTCCGTACACTCCCTGTTGTTAACATCATGTATTAGTATTGTACGTTTGTTATAGTTCACAAGAGAACACTCTCATATTTGTACTGTTAACTGCAGTTCATCTTCCACCACATGGTTCATTGATTCCAGCTGTTTTTTCCATGTCCCCATGTGTCTTCCTGAACATTTCCTTCTCTTCTTGGTGTGGCTTTACCTTATTGTCTTGGGCCGTGATGATGAGATTGTATTGTGTTACTTGATCATTATCATCGGCACTTATTAAACTGGCACAATCATGTAGTTCTTTTGAAAGCATAACATGAGAATATTTTATATAAAACATTGGGCTGAAATAGCATAAATGAATTTTTTTCCTGCCTCAGATACTCTTATTAGCCAGTACATTTGGTTGGGCATTCTGAAAAGGGGTGCTTACTGGTACCTAGCAATAAATTTGAAACTTGAATTGGCTCCCATTTGGTTGTTTTATGATTGGGAGGTTGCCCACCTACTTGTTGCCACTTACCCATGTTTGAATCCCCTCAATTAAAAAAATTTCAAGATACTAGAAATAAAAATGTAACTGAAGTAAATCAACCAGATTTTTTTTTTAATATTCAGGAAGCAGTGTCATCTTTTTACATTTTGTTCTTGAAATAAAAGATTACATATAGTGAAGCTTAGGACAACCATATTATTGTGATCAATAGAAGAAACTTCTCTCAGGTCTTAATCCTAGGGAAATCTGTGCTCCTTTTTAAAATATATTTTTATCTTATTTTTTGATCTGTGTAACTATATGTTTTAATATTATTAAAAATTAAGGTTGAAATATAGTTATGAGAACATTTTATTTTAATATCAAGAATTTCACTACAGTTGTCAAGAACAATTGTTGAAAGTGTTCTTGGATTGTGGAGTTGTTTCCATCAAGGAATTTTTAATTAAATATTGAGTTATTTACTATTTACCAACTCTTTTTTCCAAATGGTATGCCAGCCTTTGGACCCTAAGTAGTAATTAAAACTTTTCCCTTTTTATGTATTCTTCTTGTATGTTTTCTGATATTTTTGGCACATTTGTTAGCTGACCTCAATTACTCAGTCCATTAAGAAGTTCAGAGCCAAATTTACTACTTACTTTTAACAATTTTGGTATATTATTCCAAGCTACACTTTATTGTCCTATTCTTACTTTCTTTAATTTCTTTACTTATTTTATCATCCTGTACTTTTTGTATTTTTTACACTGCTCAAACAGTACAACATACAGTCAGTTTCCCTATAGCATGACATACGTATTTCTAAAAAAGACCAAGATACGCACTGCTGTGTAATAACTGCAGGGTTCGTGAGAGAAACAGGGTTATGGAAATGACCTTAAAATCTTTGTCATTTAAAAAAAAGATAGGAATCTAATGAAAGCGTTAGCATAGTTTTACACATATTATATGGCTAAGATATATGTAAATGCTACAATAAATATGATGCTTTATCTTGAAAAAAGACCTGATGTCTATTTGAGGAAGTGGGCTTTTGGAAGGACTGTACCTTGTGAGTGGAATGGAGATTATCTAAAATAGGATGGAAAATTATAGCACCAGATGAGGAGTGGTGTGTGGCTCATGGCACATGGGGTGTACTACTGAGGTAGCTGGTAGAGCTTTTTTTTGTTGTTTTATTTTGCTTTTCCATTTTCATTCGCCTCAAGATATTTCTTAATTTCCCTTGTGATTTCTTCTTGATCCCTTGGTTATTTAATGCATTGTTTAATTTCCATATATTTGTGAATTTTTCACTTCTCCGTTATTGATTTTGGCTTCATTCCATTATGGTCAGAGAAGATATTTTATATGATTTCAGTATTTTTAAATTTATTGAAAATTGTTTTGTGACCTAACATATAGTCTACCTTGAAGAATGACCCATTTGCACTAGAGGAGAATGTATGTTCTGTTGCTGTCGGGTAAAGTGTTCTATAAATGTCTGTTAGGTACAGTTTGTTTACAGTATCGTTCAAACCTTCTGTTTCCATATTGATCTTCTGTCTAGATGTTCTAATCATTATTAAAAGTGGTTTACTGACGTCTCCTACTATTAATGTAGAATCATCTATTTCTTTTTTCAAATTTGTATGCATTTGCTTCATATATTTTGGGGCTGCCATTAGGTGCATATATATTTATAATTATGTCTTCTTATTGAATTGACACCTTTACTCCAGTGTATAGTGACCTTCTTTTGTCCCTTGTAACAGTTTTTGACTTAAAGCCTATTTTATCTGATATTAGTATAGCTACCCCAGCACTCTTTTGGTTACTATTTTTTTTTTCCATCCTTTCACTTTCAACCTACTTGTGTCGTTGAATTTAAGGTGAGTCTCATGTATACAGCATATTGTTGGGCTGTACTTTTTTATCCGTTCTGCCAACCTCTGTCTTTTGAGTGGAGAATTTAATCCCTGTACATTTAAAGTAACTGCTGTATATGCAGGACTTCTGCAGTTTTGCTGTTTGGTCTTTGTAAGTCTTATATATTTTTTTTGTCCCTCAATCCTTCCGTTAGTGCCTGCTTTCATATTTATTTGTTTTTTTTTTTGTATTGTACCATTTTGGTAACTTCTCATTTCTTTCTGTATATATTTTTCATATATTTGCTTTGTGATTATCATGGGGCTAAAATTTAACATCCTAAACATATAACAATAACTTTTCATTTGATGTCAACTTAATATCAATAGCATACACATACACTGTGTACCTCTCCATCCCCCCTACCTTTTTTTGTGCTTGTTACAAATTAAATCTTTATACATAGTATGTCAAAAACCATAGATTTATCATTAATTCTTATGGATTGCATTTTAGAACCTTTACCAGAGGTACTTTATTTTTTCATGCTGTTTTGATCTACTTTCTGGTGTCCTTTCCTTTTGTCTAAAGAACTGTTAGCATTGCATGTAGGACAGGTCTCCTCTTGATGACCTCCCTTAAGTTTTGTTTATCTGGGAATATCTTAAACTCTCCCTCATTTTTGAAAGACATTTTCACCAGATACAAGATTCTTGGTTGGCAGTTTTCTTTCGGCACTTTATTTCATCCCACTGCCTTCTTGCATTCATGGATTCTGATGAGAAATTGGCATTTAATCTTTCATCGGGATTCCCTTCCATATAACATGTTGCTTTTCTCTTGCAGCTTTCAGAATGCTTTCCTTGTCCTTGGCATTTGACAGTTTGACTGCTGTGTATCTGGGCATGGTTCTCTTCAAGTTTATCCTGTTTGGGTTCGTTGGGATTCTTGAATGTGCATATTCATGTCTTTCGTTACATTTGAGTAGTTTTCTGCCATTATTTCTTTGAATATTTCATTGCTCCTTTCTTCTTCTTCTGGGACTCCTATAATGCATATATTGATAGACTTGATGGATGGTGTCCCACTGGTCTCTTAGACTTAATTTTTTTTATTCATTTTTTTTTTGGTCCTCAGTCTGTATTATTTCAACCTTATCTTCAAATTCATGGATTCTTTCTTCTGCTAGCTCCATTCTGTTGTGGAAGACTCTAGGGAATTTTTCATTTCTGTTATTGTTGTCTTCAACTTCAGTGTTTCTATTTGGTTCCTTTTTAAACTTTCTGTCTCTTTATTGAGATTCTTATATTGTTCATTCTTTGTTTTCCTGATAACCTTTAGTTTTTTCTCTGTGCTTTCCATTATCTCTTTAAGCATAGTGAGATCTTTTTTATCATTATTATTATTATTTTAAAGTCTTTGTCTGATATGTCCAAAGTAGTCTGGTCTTCTTCATTGATAGTTTCTGAATTTTTATCTTGTTCATTTGGATGGGCTATCATTTGCTGTTTCTTTGTCTTGTAATCTTTGAATGCACACTGTACATTTTCATATTTTAAAGTATTAACTCTGAGATTTACTCCCTGAGGTATCTGTTCTTTAAGTTTGTATCCAGCTAATGATATGACACATTTCCTTGAGTGCCAGGAGCTAACAAAAGCAAACAAACCAACACACAAAAAAAAACACCTTTCACAGTCTTTGCAAATTGGCTTAGCATTGATTGGTGTTCTCCTTCAGAGCTTAGCCCTCCTGTCATGAACATCAGTCTGAGGTGAATGTGAAGTGCAGGGTCCTCTCTGTCTTTTCTGAGTTTGTGCCTTGTGCTTGCTGGTGGCCTTAGGGATTCCTCCATTTACAGGAATTCAAATGCCCCCTCTGTTCCCTGTGAAATAGAATTTCTTTCCCTCTGGGTGCTCTATTGCATGACTTAGAGCAGGGATTCTTAACAAGGGGTCAATGAGCTTGAATTTAAATTAAAAACCTTATTCTTATGGGGACGTGTTGGTGTGGGTGTGATAATACGCAGTATAGTGTGGACTTGGTAAGGGGTCATTGGTTTTCACCTGACAAAGGGGTCTGTGGAACAAAAAAGGTTAAGAACCCCTGACTTAGAGGATTAAACAGGTAATCCTTTTCCCCAGGTTGCTTTGATTTAGTAATTTCTTGTCTTTAGGCTTGCTTCTGCCTACAAGGCAAGTTCTGGGAGGACAAGCCAGATACGAGTTTCCTGGTTCAGTCTTTCAGACTGCTCCCTTTAGATTGGCACTAACATATAGGCATCCCAGATTGTACTTTGGGGTTACTTTGCTCCTTCCAGAACAGGGCAAGGGACTTAAAATGGGAGCGTGGGCTGGCTGCATGCTGCACTGGGAAGGAGGTCATTGGGGGGCTAGCAAGGGTGCCACGAGCTTCTCTTACCATTTTTAAAGCTGCTTTTTCTTGATTTGGCCCTCACCCAGTTATTGCAACCCTTTAACTGTATTCCAGAGTTTCGAGGAAGATGACTCTTCAGTTTTTGCTAGTTGTTGTAAGGTTCTGTTGGGGCACAGTGCTCTGGGGTTTCTTATACTACCATCTTGTTTGACTGGAAGGCTGGTAGATGTTTGAGTTGTGCACGTTTTGTGTATTCTTGTATGGCTTTGTTCATTTGGCCTGGTTGCAGTTTTCTTTGTTCACCTAGCTTTTTGTGTGTGTGTGTGTGTATGAAATCATGCAAAAACAACAACATTAACATTCAAAATTTTTATATTCAAATCATACCCTAATACATCATTTGCATTGGAACAAATTTGCATTTTCAAAATAAACCTTATAACAGTATTGACTGTATAAATATGTCCATATCTTGGGTAAAAGGATTAACTTTTTGCCAAAGAGCATGTCATTGACTCATGTTTTTCTTCACATGATTTACATCTTGGTACTGAGAAGACCAAATGATCACAGAATTTTTCTTTAATAGGAAACTACATTTTGAATTATGTGGCATCCCAACCCAAACTGGCTCCCTTTGTCATCCAAGCTCTTGTTCAAGTAATTGCTAAAATTACTAAATTAGGATGGTTTGAGGTTGAGAAAGACCAGTTCATCTTCAGAGAAATTATTGCTGATGTGAAGAAGTTTCTACAGGTAAGAAGGCATTTTTATATTACTGGAACATCACTACTTGCTTTTTTGGTTTAGAATACTGCTTACTTTAAAACTCTTTGTTTTGCTGTGTGGCTACCAGTACCATATTAATTATTATCCATTATTTGTCCTCAGGTTCTTTTATCTTTTATTAGTAATGAAGATCATGCCACTGTAATTATGTAATTTCCAAATTACAAGTTTCTAATTTCAAAAAGATAGGTTCTTTCATTTCTGATATGTGTCTATGTATTGCGTATATACAAAACCTGTGTATAATGCTTTTCAGATGTTATCTGATTATGAAATTACAACACTGTGAAGTGGATTTCATTTTGTAAATGAGAAAACTGAAGCTTAGGAAGGTTCAGTAAGGTCACACAGTGACCTAATAAAGCATAGAGCTAATGCTTCAGTAAGTCTCCTAACTTAAGGTATATATTTTTACATTTATACCACATTGACTATGTCAGTTTTTCCAGAATGTTTTCAACTTGAGTAAAGTAATGTCAGCACATGCATATTTAACTTACACAATTTCAAGTATTTGGACTCTTCCCCTGCAAAAAGGGCAAGAGAAAATTAATTTAAATTGTGCCAGTGATCCCACTTGCCATCCACACAGTGATTATATGTTCTGGGTGAGTGATATGAAAAACCTAAATCTGCTGTTGGTTCCTGCATGCTTCTTTCTAAGGGTGACTATCATGCCCTGCTCAGTATGATTCCGATATTTAAAATATGTGTATTTTCAAACAAGCATGATCCCTAATTGCAATACAACTACATTAGCTGATATTCAGCTGAAGAAGCAGTGATCAGTTACAATTCTAGAGGAAACTGGAAGTGTTGGATTAATTGAAAGATGGTTCAGTATTGGTTTATTGCCAGTTAGGGGCAACATTAACTTTAAAAACTTAACCTCTGTGTAAGATATAGCTCCATTATATAGTGCAATGCTGGAGACCTCAGAATATGAAATACTAGACTATGCTGCTTCCCTTGTATTCATGTTGTTAACACCTTGGTTAACAAATATTTGATTTTCTCAACTTCAAAGGAATAAATACAATTTTAGTCTGAGTAGATCAATGTACATTGGGGCAGAGGGATAGTTTATTCAGAGACAAATCTCTCGCTTCAGAGTTGTGCATGTGTCATTTGGCTAATACAAAAGCATCCCCCTCTTGTCACTTCCTAAAATTACACACAGTTCATCAAGAATCCTTAGAGTAGACAAGAGTGGACTTCGGAGTTCTTTTAAAATAAAATCAACATTGAAACTCAATGGAATAGAATCATTCTTGCTGGCTAACATTTCGCAAGCTCCCTCTTCAGTGACTGCTAAGTTCAGCTTAAGTTGGGCTCTAGTGCTCAGTTTTGGAAGGCCAGAAGAAAGAAATATTTCATCTTCAAAGTTCATTATAGTATCACAAATATTTATTGGTTGCTTTCTGGGTATATGACTTCACCTAATCTTAAATCATATGAGAGGCAGTGGACTTTAATATTTTAGTACTCTAAAATAGTACCACACATGGTTCCTTTGGGTATTAGCAGCTTCTGTGAGTATTGTCCTAAAAATTATTTTAAGGTTTGTTAAATCATTAGTGGCTTGAAGTTTCAGGCATCTTCTTTTCTCTATTATTGCAGTCTTATTGCTGCCACATTCCAAACATTTTTATGTGCCTTCTTTCTGCATATATACCAAGGAGATACTACTGTCAACAAGGACAATGCTATTCAAATTGCTGGTCCACAAGGAATAAGGAACTTGGGTCAGAATGTAAATCAGCATGGTGCTTTCTTCGTTGAAAAAGACTTGCTATGAAAAAAATGCCAGCCAAATTAAACAGTGGGCTTCGTGATTAGCTGTTTTATATTCTGGTGTAAACTCCTCATCTTGTCATGGACTGGTTCCAAACCATTCTCAGATTAGAAGCAAGTGAGTTCACAGACCACCAGCAGCTTCATGGACCAGCAGTTGGTCAGTGAACCACACTTTGAGTAGCGTTGATTTAGAGCACACAGAGAATGGATGCTTCAGTGAGTAGGAGATCTGTAGCTCAGTTCAAACACTATCCTGAGGAGCCATATAGAACTAAAATGCAGAAATTCTGGGATGTTTCTTTTGTTCTTTTTTTCTGTTCTGAAATAATTTCAACTTACACCTAATGATCCAGTGTTAGTGGAATTCTGTGACAGTTAGAAGGAATGGCCAAAATTAAGAATTGAGAAATGTATCATCTGCTAGTCATTTTTTAAATGATTGTACTGAAATTGGATATCACATTTATTATTTTCATACTTCCAATTTGATTTTGCAATAGGGTATCTTGTTAATAATGTGCATATGAAATCTGAATTTTGATTTGAAGAAAGATTTTGAGATTAAATTGGAAGCTGATTAAATTAAAAATGAAACTCTATACTACATTGATAGTCTTGTATTTACTCCAGTGCATGGGGTAGTTTAGATGCTTCATTATAAATACGTAATTAATGCATACACATGCACTATTGAATAATATTAAAAGGCCCTATGTGATCTTATCTGAAATTAAATTCAAGTATTTCAGTTGTTACTAAACTATTTATTAATTATTTAGTGAATGCAGCCATCTAAGTAGACTTCAAGCAGATTTATAGAGCTAAAAAGCATCTTTCACTCATTCTTATTCATGATCTTATGAAATATATTAAACTCAACTCTTATATTTTGAAGCTTAATTTATTATAAGTCCAAGGTGATGAAAACATTTTATAGAGTATCAGGCAGTTCTGAGGTAGATGAGCTTATTCCCACTCAATTCAGTGTATCTAAAGTTGTCCTTAAAAAATATGAGCTTGAAATTCTTTTCATTTGTAGAACTCATAGTGATTTTTCTATATATTTAATACATATGCTAGTTAAATGTGATATTTCTGTATTTAATTATTTGTAATTAATATTTAATTATTTGTAAATATTGCCTAGTTTACACATTAAGAACCAATGACATCGTCACTAAACTTGGTTATTTTCTCAAAAGGGTACTGTGGAACACTGCATAATAGGAGTAATAATACTTTCAGAATTGACTCAAGAAATGAACCTGGTAAGCCTTTCTATCTAATGGATACATGACATTTGCTTAAGTAATGCTTTTTCTTTGCTGGTTTTATTTGTGGCAAAATGTACAGTCTTCTTTGTGTGGCATAAAACTCTGAATAACTGGAACTTTTTTTTTCCTTTGTTGGTGGGGTAATTAAGTATTGACATGAAACACTTTCATTGTTACTGAAAATATCAGCAATAGTATAAAGTACTACAGAGAACAGAGAATTAGACATGGTCCTTGGTCCATGGGCAATTGGAGAATTGTTCTATTATTCTCTGTATATGTATTAATATATTAGCCATAAGAAAGAAATTATATGCAAAAGAGAAAGCTTTATTCGCTTATAAATAAAAGACAGCAATTTGATGAATTGATTCTCAACAATGGGTACTCAGCAGGACTCATCAAAGAACAGGCCACTTGGCACTTTGCCACTTGCTTGCATGGGTTTTTGCCCTGTTTAAGAAGAGTTTTCAGAAGCTACACCTACCCCCAACAGTCCTTTTATGAGCTCAGCAGCTGAGCACATTGTCACCTGCTCCTGTTTACTTTAATACTTAACATGGTTATAAACAGAACAAAAACAGAATTTGGATTACATACAGAATAATCTTATAATTCAGGGGAATGTAGTATTTTAATTAAAAAACTATCACCATCCTGAGTTGTGTTTACGTGTATGTGTGTGTGTATGTATGTATGTATATATATATATACACATATACATATATGTATATACATACACATACTTGTGTATGTGTATGTGTATGTATATACAGTGAGGGTGTGCATACCTAGGACTACTTGCCAGCTTCTTTTGGAGTGTCAGTATAGTTAATATGAATAAAAATTTTTTCCAAAAATAACTATTTTCTGCTTCTGTTCAATCAGGAATGATTCCTAGGTTTATAGGAAGAATTTCTAAAATTTAAACTGATCTCTTATTTAATCATAGCCATCATCCCGCCAACTCTTCCACCCCAGAGTATGCGAAGATTTCTCTGCCTTATTCACGTAGGCATGTGTGTCTGTATGTATCTCTCTTCGGAACAAGTAATAGTACCTGGAACATAGTTATTTACTATGTTGTTAGGAATTTTATGACAGGGACCATGGCTAGAAACACTGATGCCTGCTTGTTCATTTGAACAATGGCTCTAATTCTACTAGACTTTATAAATATGTCTAAAGAACTGTAACTTTCTTTTTTTAAAAAAATGTATTTTGAATAATTGTAATGTGGAAACTTAGTATAGAAATTTAAACTCATAAAAGTGAAGAAAATAGTCTTATGAGCCCATGTACCCATTACCCAGCTTTTACAGCTATCAGCTTTTTACCAATCTTAAAACTAGCAATTTTATTCATTTCCTACTTCACAGTTTAGGTTTGCTGTGTTCAGATTGTTACTGAGATAAAACTAGTTAATATGGAATTCTTAAATAAAAATGTAACTTAGAGAGCAGCCAAGTATCTTTTTAAAAATATATAAGCCTTCCTAAACTTATGGAAAAGTTGTGACTATGATAGTAATTTTTTCCTCAACCATTTGATAGATATTAAGTTTCCAACGTGATTCTCCACCACCCCTGAGTTCTTTTAGGGTGTGTTTCCTACGTACAAGGACATTCTCCTACATAACCAGAATACAACCGTTAAAATCAGCAAGATAACACTGACATAATAATACCATTTAATCATCAGACCTATACATGTTTCACCAGTTGTCTCAAAAATGTCCTTTATAGCAAAAAGATCCAGTGTAGAATCATGCATCCCATTTAATTGTCATGTTTTTTTAAGACTCTTTCAAACTAGAAAAATTCTTCAGTCTTTACTTTGATGATCTTCACAATTTTGAAGATTACAGGCCAGTTGTTTTGTAAAATGTCCCTCAATTTGGGATTGTCTGATATTTTGGATTGAAATGATATTGTGGCCTTCTCATTGTATATATCAGGAAGCACATGATTTGATTTGTTACTGATAAAGTTCACTTCGATCACTTGATTAAGATGGTCTCTGCCAGTCTTCTTCATTGTAGATTTATTCTTTGCCCCTTTGTAATTAGTAAGTGTTTTGTGGATAGTACTTTAAGACTCTGAAAATAATTGTGTTTCCCATCAGATTTTCAATATATTCATTTATTTATTTTAACTGGTATGGATTCCTGGTTTCCACTTTATTTAATAAGTTATAATTCATTAGTAACATTTTGATGCTCAAATTTTCCCCTAATTTGGCCAGTTAGGAGCCCTTTTATGCTGACTTCTGTATCTGTCTGACATTTTTTCACCATTCTTTGATCACTTTCTTACATTCTGGCACTGCAAGATGTTTGAGTTTTATCTTGTATATGACCAAGTGTCTTTTTAAGAAAGCTCCAAGAACTGAAGTGTGTGACATTGTATGATGAAAAATAAGGCTTTTTTTCTGGAGCTATTTTACTCAGCCTAATTTTAGAGCATTTACAATTTCAGCCAGCATTTATTCGGCATTTTTGAAGCAGGCAATAAGGAGATACACATTGCATGAGGAAAATAAAATATTACAGCTTTCAGATGTGATATGGGTAAATTCAGGCAATGTCAATAATAGGATCTTTTAAGAAAAAGATCTAAACTTGAGGTTTCCTACAAATAGGATTATATAAATTATCCAGCTTTCTGAGAAGCTAAATCTATTGTTCCTGGAGCATAATCATCAAGAAATAAACTATCCTATGCCTACCTGGTAGAGGCAGAGGTATGCAGTCGAAAATGGATACATGGTCCCTCACTCTCAAAAAAACTTTCATCATTTGTAACAAATGTATCACACCAATGCAAGGTGTTAATAGGGTGATATATGGGAACCCTATATTTTATGCATGATATTTCTGTAAACCCACAACTTATAATTTAAAAAAACAACACAGAAAACTAGGTATCTAAATAAATAACCCAAGTAACATAAGCATGCTGTCCTTGAAGATAACTCTGGAATCAGACCAGGATTTGTATTTTAGCTCTATCACTAACTTTGTCCAGCTTTTTAAAGTCTTTAAACTTACATCCTCATCTGTAAAGTGAAAATTATACCTACTCACATGGGTCTTATTAAGATTAGATATAATATTTAGGTAATCTAAGCACCTTTAAAAAAAA
>JAQZBX010014480.1:0-38581 GCA_029593785.1 Cabassous unicinctus
TTACTTTATCATGTATTCCCTCTTTATGACTAAAGCAAAAATGTTTTTCTGCTTTAAGGAAAAAATCAGAAAAATAGGCATTATAGTTTTTCTTCATAATAACATAAAGAGCTACAAGAAATCTAATTGTAATAAGAGAAAGTGGATGTTGGCTTGTCCTTCATTCTAAAGGACAGTGGGCTGGTCGAGCTCCAAGAACATTACCCCACCTGGCTTCTTCTGATCTTTTTGGGTTTGCGCTTAAGGGTAACACCAAGTTAGTTCCGGCACTGGAGCTAATTCACATGCCCCAATTTTATTTCCCATGTTTGTCTTAAGCAGAGAGTGACTCTGGAGGGCTGATGCTTTTCTCTGCTTGCTTGTTTTCGTCCATAAGTTTATACTCTCTGTGGCATAGGCCTGATGCTCAGGCCTTAACTTCAGGAGTGGAATATACAGATGGAATCTGAATTCTCCTAAGCAATTTCTTCTAGCTCCTCTTCTGTTGTCTCTGGAAAACTGATCGTCAGCTTTGCCAGCTCACTACTATTTTCTTCCAGAAGCACACATTTCCAAAGGCCATATGTTTTTCCTACCACAGTTTGCCATCCTCTCAAATGTTCCGTCTTTGGAACCACTGACATAGAATTCTCCTTTGGGACTAAATCTCACACAGTGAATAGAACCAAAGTGTCCTTTATAGGATTCTAATTCTTCTCCACTATTGTAATTATACTTACAAAGTTTAAATTCTTCACCACCTGCAATAAGAAATTCTTTCTCAGGATAAGGAGATGCAGAATTGATAGTTGCAGGAGCTTCAAGGGATTTAATTGGCTCCAAATTTACTGCACTAGGAAAAGCAATAGCTCATCCATAAATTATTACCAAAATCTCTCCCTCAGGAATGTATTCCACACTACTAACAGACATACAAATTTAGAGATTTCACTTCTGCCACAGTAGCCTGATCCCAAAAGCAGGCAGTTTTATCCTCAGCAGATAGAATCTGTTTATTGTCACTACACCATAGAGTCTTTTTAAAATCAGAGGTGATCACTGATTGACTTCAGGTTTGTTCCATTCATATGTGTGTAACAGTTTATCCTGTCCCCAGTCAACAGATAATTACCATCCTGAATGAAATCCACAAATTTGACAGTGTTTATGAGTCAGGGTCGTCAGTTCACCTCCTGAGACAGTGTCCTACACTGCTGTAGCTGCCTTGGGGGTGTCCTTATTCAATGTTGCACTCCAGACAGCACCCTTATGACCCCAGAATGTTCCAGTCAGTCTCCTGTATCTCCCTGGCATAGCATAGGTTTACCATCTTTGCAAACGCCAATTGAGAAATAGCCATAAGGTGTGATGCCGCTGAAGGCCACGTCAACCACAGGCCTCTTGTGGCCTGAGCAGGAGAATGGTGTCTGCCTCGTTGCCATGGTGGTGGCACATCGAGAGATTGGGCTGGTGACATTTGAACTCTTGACATGTAGAAGCAGTAATGGGTGACTGCTTTGAGGTGGGAGTGGCGGGGAGGAGAAGGAGACCAGAAACCTTCCTAGGGCTCTACTTTGCCCTCCCTTGTGGACCCTGCAACACAACAGAAGGAACCACAGGTCCAGGCTTGCTCCCCACTGGTGACAGACCAAGACAGATAGGCCAAGGAGGTAGAGCACCTTGACAAGCAAGTGGTTTGATGGATGTTATTGGTCAGCAGATTTCTGATGATCCATTCCTGGGCCTCCCCCAAATGCTTGAAACTCCTTTTGAGAGAAGATACTTTAGTCTAGTTGTCAGCTGCTATGAGTAAACTGTGGGATTTCTGCTCTAGGACCAGATGCCATTTCTGTCTTTAATCCCATCAGGATATGGTGTTCTGTTCTGCTTTTGTTTCTCTTTTCCAGTCTGGCTAAGATTTTGTAGGTGGTCCTAAGTTATGTGCGGTTCCCCTCCCAGCCTCCAGGCACTGAGTGCCCACTACATGCTAGGTACTGGACAAAGTCCCCCACCACACTCTTGTTTGATCTCCCTGGCTCAGGTGAGGAACCTGAGGCTCAGGGAAGTGAGCGCAGGATTCAAAGCCCGTGCTCTTTGCACAAGGAGCTGCTGCCTCCCTAGGAAGATGATGATAAATTAGACCAAATTAGGAAGAGGGTCCTAAAAAGTCAGGGTAGCCTTTAAGGGCAAAGCAAGACAGTGTGACTTGGGGAGGGAAGAAGAGGCCAGACCTGAGGCTGACGCAAGCTGATGTGAGGCAGTCAAGCACCTGAACAGCAAAGTCATGAGGTCTGAGAGTGTGATAAAGACAGCTAGCAGTTCATGGGCCACCTGCGCCAAAGGGACAGAATTCCGTTTCCTTTCATGATTTGAATGAGAAAAGCTCTCCAGTCTGCATGCTGCCATGGTGGAAGGAATGTGAGAGACCTGACGCTAATAAGAATCCCCAGAGGTGGTGGGTGGTAGAATGAATCATTCAGGAAGACAAGTGCTTATTGAGCACCTACTGTGTACCAGGTATTCTTCTAGGACTGGGGATTCAGGGGTAAGAAAGTCAGTGTCAAAAAAAAAAAAAGAGTGTCCCTGCCTGTAACTCTTGCATTTTAGAATTGGAGACCGGAAATAACATGAAACAAATAAGTGAATAAGGCAATGCCACGCGTTGACAAGCGCAATGAAGAAGATCAAAGAGCAAGGCGTGATCGAGTGACCAAGGGCTGTTTTTGCTAGAGTGGTCAGGGAAGTCTTCTCTGATGAGGTGACATTTGGGAGAAGATCTTAATGATGAGGATAACGCCATGTGGATGTGTGGGGAGGAGGATTCCAAGCAGTCTTTGTAGAGATGGATTTTTGAGGTGCAAGAGTAGAAAAAGGGAAACCACACTATGCTGGCTAGGGCTTTGGTAGTGAGAATGGAAAAGGCATTGGGATATACTTAGGAAGTAGAGCCAACAAGGATTTACTGGTGGTTTAGGTTAGACGTAGGTGGGATGGAAAGAAATAAAGCCAGGATGACTCCTAGGTTTGCCAGTTGCATCCTACCACAGCTAATGCCAGTGGAATAGTCACACTCTTTTTGACTCTTGTGAATTTCCTTCAGGGGACCACAATATAAATAAATGAGGACTGGGCTGGGACCCGCTAAGTTTGGGGTGGGGCGAGGATCAATCCATGTTGCCAGTTTCACTGATCTGGGTTTCTTAGGCTTTAGGGAACAGAGAACTCACTTCAGATTGTCTTGTTGATGGGGTAAATTATAAGGCTTTTGGGGAGGCAAAGAAGTCCATGAAGCCATCCTGTCAGCTGCCCAGCCAGCCCCCTGGAGAAGTGCACCTTGGTCCCCATCATTCCAGAAGCATTGGCAGCTCTCATGACCAGGCTACTTTCCCGTGGTCCTGACCAAGCTGTGCTCTCTGCCTGTCCTCTACATCTCTTGCAGCCACTCCTGCCTCCTTCTTCACTCTCTGCGTCTCACACTCCAAACACCCCAATTGGGAGGTTCAGCTTAGATTAGCTGGTTCACCTCAGGGCAGGTCTGCAGTGCAGAGGACTCAGGCAGCGGGAGTCCTTGACATTTCTCCTGTAGGTCATCGTCTTTGTTTTGTGCACATAGTCTTGGTCTAGACATGGCCAGAGCATTGTGAGACACAAAACCCAACTGCTCAGGCTCGGAGAGCCAGCTGTGGCCCACGAGGACAAGGCAGGCACCAGGGTTTGTGAACTTGCTGGTTCATCGACTGTCCTGTGCACAAATACTGCGCAATCTACAAAGACAAGTGTCAGGTGAAGAAGAAGCAACTAACACAGCAGTTTAGGTTAACAGCTTCTTTGGGGAAAGAGTGAGGAACAGAGGAAATACTCCTTTATTTGCATAATATCTATCCCTAGTGTCTTGGAGTTAACTGTATCTTTAGTGCTGCTTCTTAAGTCTAGCCTGGGAGCAGTGCATTTGACCACGGTCCTTGGAGGCTGTTTGTTAAAGTGCACTTTCCCTGGCCCTACCCCAGAGCTTCTGGATCAGAATCACCCCAGAGGAGAGAACCGCTGCCCTGAGGGATACCTCTGTGATCTTCTTGCTTTTCTCTCTCATCTGCTGACTAACTTTACCATTGATTTTCTCCATCAGTCCATGGAAGAGCAGAAATGAACTTTTTCCTTCCAACTCTATAGGAATAAGTTAGTATTTTCAAAATAAATTGCTCTTTACGTACTTCAGTTTTCTTTAAGCTTTCTAGATTTCCTTGGAGCACACATGCCGGGATCACTTATTCTGGTCCCCAAATCATGTAAACTATATGGCCTCATTGCTGTCATCAAAAGCCCCCATAGTTACTCATGGTGCTTAAAATAAGATCCAGACTCCTTGCCATGACCACTGTGATCCAACCTCTGCCTGCTGCTCCAGCTTCACTTCCCACCTTACCTCCCTAGCCATTACCCTCCAACACCACTTAATGTTCTCAAAAACAGCAAGCACATTCCCACCTCAGGACCTTTGTGCTTGCCATTCCCACTGCCTGGAATGACTTCCCTGGCCATCCCATTTCAAATAGCATTCCCTAACACTCAGTATTCTCTTATCCTCCTTTATTATTTTTTCATAGCATTTATCTCTATCTGATAATATTATGTCTTTGTTTGCCTACCTCTTCCACTAGAATGTAAGCTCCATGAGGGCAGAGATCTATGTCTGTGTTGTCCATTGCTGAATCCCCATATAGTGCCTCTCACAACATAGGTGCTCAATAAATATTTATGGAATGAATGAATCAACCAGAATACTAACATGCCTCTGCGAAGAAGCCCTGTGTCTCTGTCTTGCACTGTGAGGACTAGGGAGCTGTTTCTTCCTTAACGTTCTGCCTGAGTCAGACCCTCTACACCATCGTTGTCAGTCGCAGACATCATTTAATGAGCACTTGTTGTGCCAGACAATGCACAAGATGTTGATGAAAATTGCATTTGGGTCCCTGTATTTTAAAGGGCGAGCAATAGCCAGATAGGGCGCACAGAATAGCAGCAATGACAAGGCCCCTGGGGAAGGGCTGCTGCATATCCCCCCAAGACAGATATCCACTCAGACCTCAGGCCCAGCAGAGCAGGGCAGTGGGGCATCAATGAAGATGTCCCCTGTCTCTGTAGAGAACTGAGCAAGGAGAAATTGACTCTTGGTGGAGCAAGACAGGCTCTGGCAGGATCTAAAAGGCTGACGGGGCTCCCAGATGGCCAGCACCCAGCCTGTCCTCAGTGGCTGGATGCTACCCCACCCATATGTGAGGAGGATTAAATGAAGGCATGTTATGCAAAGTGCCAGACACAGGCCCAGAGGGAACAGGGCCAGCTGGTCTCAGGAGGCCCCTTCCAGCCTCATGACCTTACTCATTCTGGAACTGTGCCTGGGGCTTCCTCGCCACACCTCTTACAGATAAAAAAGTAAATCTGTGAACAAGGTCTTTTCTGGGGTTGCACAAGGCCCTGGCAGTGGTCCAGTCCGAGTCACAGTGCTGCTTCCCTCTCCTGCTGTTGTTGTCCCATCTAGGGCTTGTGGCTCTGCTGTTTCACAAGCTGGGAGGCTGGTTTCCTTGGAGAGTTCATCAGATCTTGGGTTTCCCACATGGCTGTCCTGTATTCAGTCATTGTCCAGGTGAGCTGGGCAGCACCAGCAGATGGGAGGGACTCGGCGAAGCACTGCATGTGCACCTTATCACTGTGACCTCAGGGGAGGTACTGTGTTCTCTGTGATGCTTTAAGCCAGCGGGGTTGGCTCTGGAGCCAGTCCCAACTCTTTGCTTGGCCACAGGGTTCTGCTGCTTTTTTTGTTAATGGTAATTACAAATATGGCAGAGGCCTCAGAAAGGGCGTATACTTGGGAGTCTAGCATGTGGAGTCAAGACTCTGGGTTCAAGTCTTACCTCAACTGTTTATGCCTTTGTGCTTTAGACTAAATTCCTAACCTCTCCAAGCATCATATCCTTGTCTTTAAGATAATGCCAATCTCTCACTTTATTGTTTTTCTTTTTTCTTCCTTTCTCTAAGCCATTGGGTCTCAAATATAGTTGGTCAGTGGACTAAAGACCTCAAAAACCAATGCTCCCATGTGGCCTTTGTATTGTGTGGGAAGTTGAACTGCATAAGCTCTAAGTTTCCTGCCAGTGTGGAGCTATAAATCAGTGTCAATAACAAAATATTGTGGACAGCAGGGCCATTTGGAGATCCCAGTGGACCCTACTTTGAGAACTACTGTTACAAGCATTTGGCTCCTTTTAACTTACTGGACCCACACATTATGGAAATTAACTTTTGGAGATATGATAGTAGGAAGCTCTTGGCTTTCTTGTTTGCAGAATACTTGAAGAGTTTATTTTAGCTGAATTATTATTCTGTGCCTTCTCCCACCCCCAAAATAAAGAGAGTCTACTTCCGTTTGTAAGGCTCTGTCCCCAGACAGGGACTTAGAGTTCAATGTTCTCAGTTGTTCTTAGGAGGGGATAGACTCCCAGGATCCATATTTTGGATGCAGAAGCAAAATCTGTAGTGCTAAACCAGGGCTCTCAGCTGGAGGAGTGGCAGGAGTGGAGGGTGAAAATAGCACCTGTTAGGAGGCAGGGAAATCTCAGTTCAAATCCAGGCCATGGAGTGTACTGCTTGGGTGTTTGGGGTATGTTAGGTAACCCCTTAGTTTCCTCTTCTCTAAAATGGGAATCAGAGATTGTTGTGAAGATTAGATAACAGTTAAAGGGCTTGGCACATTGATTGAACATTTATTAATCACCTACTGTGCACCAGGCACTGTGCTGGAGGTTAGGGAGTTGGGGATGAATTTATTGCCCTTAAAGACTCAAATCCTAGAGGGAAACAGACTGGTGAACAAGCAAATTCCTGCCCCCGCACTTGCAAGTTTTGTGGTTTACAATGTGCTTTCACACACACACACATTATGATTAGACCACCATGACCACCCTGGGTGGTAGATGTGATCAGTGGGGTCCTCTCCATATTGTGGATGAGGAATCAAGTCCCGGAGAGGTAAGAAGTAGCTTAGCCGTGGTCTCATCGCCAATGCCTGCCAGGGCCGGACTAAAGTCTGGTCTCTGGCTTTTAGCAGGAGTTCTTGCTTCTGTACATTTGCTGCTCAGAGCCCAGCCCACAGGCTGGCAGTGTTGGCATCACCTGGCAGCAGAAATGCAGGTCGCAGGCCCCACCCCAGACCTTCTGAGTGAGACTGTGCATCCTACGAAGATTATCCAGGTGGTTCACGTGCACAGTAAAGTTTGAGTCGCTTTAGAGTGTGTTTAGAGTGTTATCAGATCACCACCTCCGGTTGTGGATAAATTCGTGACTTTTCCCTAAGCCAGGATTCCCACATTTGAAAGAGAGACTATATCTCTGTTGGGTGGCAGCATGGTGTAGTGGCCAAGTGGTAAAGTTCTGGGCCTTGACTGTCTGGTCCAAACCCTGACTTACACTTACACTTAGACTTGCCATCACTTACCAGTTGAGTGATGTGATCTCTCCTTAACACCAGAATGAATCATTGTAGCACCCACCTCAAAATGACTGTTGTTTGGATGACATGAGGTAGACAATATTTTCTTTGCTAGGCTGCTGAAAGCAGATAGCATGAAATGGGTTGGCTTAACAATGGGAATTTATTATAGTTTTGAGGCTGAGAAAAATGTCCAAATCAAGGCATCATCAAGGCAATGTTTTCTCCCTGAAGACTGGCTGCTGCTCGTCCTTGACTCCTCTGCCACATGGCAAGGCACATGGTGGCGTCCCCTGGTCTCTCCCTTCTCATTAGCCATTGCTTTTAGCTTCTTGGTTCCATGACCTCCTCTGTCTGAATTTTGTTCTCTTATAAAGGACTCCAGTAAGAGAATTAAGACTCATCCTGAAAGAGGTGGGTCACACCTTAACTGACATAGCCTTGTCAAAAGGTACTACTTACAATGGGTTCACACCCACAGAACATGATTTTCTGGGGTACATACAGCTCCAAACCCCCACACCCGGTAAGAGCCAGCATTCTTTGAGTGCTCACGCAATGCCAGGCCCTGCTCTCAGTGCTCCACATGAGCAGAGACTGGCACTCAGGCGCCTCAGTCAGTGCTGGTTTTTATCATTATCTCATGGGACTCAAGAAAGAGACTTTACACCTTCCATGACATCCATGGGAAAGAGGGAATGGTTATTTCACAGCGCTCTAAAGCATCAGTGACCCCCATGTTGAACATATCCTTCAGATCAGTGGAGAGCTCACATGAAAGTTTTCTAGCATTTACGTAATCCAAAAATTGGCATCTGAAAGCCCATGATCATTGGACATTGTGAAATTCTCTGGGAAGCACTTTTCTAGCTCAAAAATTCTGTGATTGTCATGTAGTTTGTTGGTGGATCAATTTTGAACTGAGTAGCCATGTGAAATTACAGCGTGCTAGAACTATTAGAACCCCTAGCGATCATCACATTCAGCCACCCCGTTTTGCAGCTGAGAAAACTGAGGCACAGAAAGGTCAAGTGATTTGCCCACAGTCACCCAGCTGAACCAGAAGTGAGGGCTTCTCACTCTCAGGACAGTGCTTTTCAAACTATCAGTGTGTGTGTATATCTTCTCATTCATTCATTCAACAAGTAATTGTAAAGCCTTTCATTATGCTGGGTGCTGTTTAGAAGCTGGGGATGTATTGTGAGCAGCATAACAAGGTTTCTATCCTCTGAAGCTTACGTCCTGGTGGGAGAGCAGGAAAAAGACAGTGAACAAGTAAGAAAGCAAATTAGAGCATTTCAGATGTTAATAACCACATAGAGGAAGATAAAATGGGGTAATGTGTAAGCAGTTGATTTGAGTGGGGCCATCAGTGAAGTCCTCTCTGAAATGGTAACATTTGAAAGGTGCCTTGAATAAAGTGAGGGAATGAGTCCTGCAGGTATGGAGAAGAGAAGCTTCCAGGCAAAGCCAACCTGCTTCTGCCTCAGGGTTCTTAATCCTGATATCAAACACCAAGGTCGGCTTCCCTAGGAAACAGACTTGGAGTCTGTGTGCAGGAGGCTTACTGAGGATTGGGGAAGCAGGATTGAGCATAGGGAAAGTTGAGCTGTGATGCATTTGCAACAAGGGCCTCAGTACAGCCTACAGGGAGTTCTGGAGCTGGAGTGGCTCTTCAGAGTTGTCCCACACTGAAGCAAGGGGGCCAGGCCTTTGTCCCCATGTAATTGACTAATCACTGGATACAGGCTGCCCCTGGGGAGTATGAATGGCATTGGATACTGCAGCTTCAATTCCTGGAGGCATTTCCTGGAGAGAGACTCAGCAGTGAGCCAGCAGCAGACAACCTTCCCTGCAGCTGGGACAATGCCTTGCCTTCGCCCTAAAGGGGGCACGTGGGCAGCACCACAGCTGGCCACCAGGACAGCAAAGACTTCTTGCTGGTAGGACTGTCCCACAGAATGAAATAAGGACATCTTTGCCTTGACTTATTTTTGCGTGAATATTCATTTATTTACCCCATAATTGTTGATACTTATTGACTTTCAAATAATGGGCTGGGCACTGAAGGGGCAAAAATGAATTAGGCACATTTCCCTTCTTTGAGTCCTCAGCCTTTTGGGGAAGAGAGACAAGTTGGTGGAGAGACATTTAAACAAATATCTCCACGTAGTTCTTCCAGCCAGTGAGTTGCACAAAAATGCTTTTTCTGTTATGGAACTGCAGTCACTCAGACATTCATGTCCGTGGAGTCAATGAGAGCATCATATAAAGCAGGGGTCGTGGGAATTTGATAAGCCCATTTGATTAGTGTCTTTGGGGAGAAGGAAGGAAAGGAAAAATAAATTGCCTTGTACATTCAGATAACAATCAAAATAGCTGATGTTTCTTGGGCCCCTTGCTCTGTGCCAGGCCCTGTGCTGCACACTGTGTATAAAGGCACTCATTCAGACCTCCCAAAATCCCTATAAAACAAGTACTACAGGTGAGGAAATTGTAGGCCAAATTGAAAGATTCTCGAGTCTTATTTTTTAGTTAGGAAGATAAAGGCAACATTTTTAAAAGAGGCTAACAATTCTAAAATTATTTGGACCCCTCAAATTTCCTTCTGACTGTTGGTAAATGTCTATGAATATATTTAGTAGTTAAAAAAAAAAATCAATCTGTATGTGCTAGATTATATTCTGTCCTTGATAGTTTCATGATATGTTGGGTTAGTGTTTTGCCCCTTGATTCTCTGAGAATAATTTTGAAAAGTAATGGAAACAGTGGCTTCCTATGCTCAGAGGTTTTTGTTTTGCCTGTTTCATGGCCACAGATCTGGATTTATCCAGCCTCTTTTCAGGACCTGGAACAAGCAATAGTGCCAGTGTGGAGACAGATTAGGGAAGGTGGAGATGAACTCCTTGAATTTTCTAACTCGTCAGTTAATGTGCATGAAAGCAGTTTGAAAGCTATCCAACTTCCTTACCTCCTCCTGGCTCCTAGTGGCTGCTGCAATCCTAGGCATTCCTTGGCTTGTTTGTGCATCACTTCGATCTCTGCATCCATTGTCACATGGCGTTCTCCCTGTGTGTCTGTCTCTGTGTCCACATTTCCTTCTTTTTAAGACCCACCCTAATCCTGTATGACTTCATCTTAACTTATTACATCTGCAAAGACCCTACTTCCAAATAAGGTCACATGTTCTGGGTAGCCTTGAATCTGGGGGAGATGTTATTCAACCCCCCCACTCCCCACTTTACAGGTCATGGCAGTGAGGCTGGGGTGGGTGAGGGGTTAAGAAACTTTCCAAAGTCCCACAGCTGCTGAGAGTCTGAGCCCAGACTCCAATTCAAGGCTGCCTGACTCCATGAGAAAGACTTGCTGCCAGGTGTCCACCCCAGAGCTGGAACTGGAGCTGCAGAGGGGACAGAGCAGATGGGACTCAGCCTGGTGCGGAGAAGGACAAGCAGAGGGCCATCTGATTAACTCAGGACCATGAACGCATCACCGGGGGTTTGGGCACCATCCCAGGAGCCCCTGCACTGCCTACGGCTCCCAGAGGGGTTCGGGAGGGCTCAAAGTGAAGTTTGGGAGTTTGCAGGACAAATAAGTGCAGAAAGAGCTTTCCAGGCAGAGGAAATAGAAGTAACAAAGGCAGGGAGGCCGGAGATATCGTGAGTTGTCGGGAAACTGAATAAAACAACAGATGCTTCTCAAAGGTGTTCTTTGATATCAGTATTTAAAGATGCCAAAGAGCTGGCCTAGGAGTCCCCAGGCCTGTGACTTCCTTCCTTGCCTAAGGTAACAACAACTGCGACCATCTCTCCTCTCATCTCCCTTTATCTTAAACCTCTCCTCTGTCCTTCCCACCCTCCTTTCCCCCTTACCACTGCTCTGGCCCTATCCTACCCAGCCCCACATCCACTTCCCAATAAGCCTGTGGGAAAGGCAGGCCCTGCTGAAATCGCCCAGTGAATCAGAACCAATTAGATGTGCAGAAGCATGAGATGTATGTGTGGCCTTGAAAAGAACCTTCCTCATGTTCTGCACCGTGATTTGGTTCTACAGGAACAATTTAATTACTGGATTATTTGGCATGTTTATTAATGGTCTAGATCTGTTTAAGCCAATCCATCTATAGCCTCAAATCTCTCTTTAAACAAGAGCCCAGTATTCACCCAAAGGTGGAAACAGAGCTGCAGTGGTGAGGTGGGGAGGGGAGAGTGTCTCAGGCATCCTACCTGGAACCCCTAAGGTATCCCAAAACAATGTAGAAGCCAATTAATCTAGACTTAGGGATGAGGGGCATTAATTTGCAAGTAAATTGGTAAAGGTGGCAAACAGCAGCAGGGGAGAGGTCTCAGAGCCAGCCAATAAGAATGAGGAATGGAAACAATGACAGAATACGAATCAGCGTGTGAAAACGGTTTTGGCTGCTGCCAGGGAGGAAGTCCAGCAATGCACTCTCAGCGAGTATTGGAAAAGGTGACTGGAATGCTGATGTGTGGTGGGACCAGGAAGCACCTCTCCGTCTACCCAGGCCCATGTCTCCTAGTAGATTCAGGAGGAATTCCCTGAACTTTATTGACAGGAGCCACCTGAGCTTTGGGGCAGCCTGGCTGCCACCTTCTCTCCACGACTGTTTCTCCTGCCCCGATATAAGAGAGGAAGGAAAGAGACTCAGGTAGAGGGAAAGAGCTGGGACTTTGGAGTCAAACAGGTTAATGTGGACTCTGCATGACCTGGGGAAGACACCGCACTTCTTTGAGTTTCACTTTCTTCACCTGTAAAATGGAGATAATAATCCCTCCACTGATGATTAAAGGAGTCCCAAGGTGGCCAGCTTGGTGCCAAGTGCACGGAGATGCTCAGTCACCATTAGTCCAGGCACTATTGCCTGAGCAGGTTTTGAAGTCAGTAACTTTTCTACCTCATTATTAAAGTAAAACACATTCATTCTAGAATATTTGAAGAAGATACACATGCATGAAGAAGAAAATAAAACCCACCTATTAACCCAGCACCTGGGACAACCACTATTAAGAAGTTGTAGGTTGGACTCTTGGTGCTTCCTTCCAGACTCTCCTATATGTATATACATAAATAATGATAAGTGATTTTTATTGTATTTGTAGTTTTGGAATCTTTTTTTTTCTCCTAATATATCATGACGATTTTCCTGTATCACAGCTTTTTTTGAAACATAATTATTTGTGACTGGATGGATATTCTATTATTTGAATCTGCTGTAATTTACTTAACTCTTGCCCCAGTAGCCATTTAAGATATTACTTATTTATTTATTTTTATTTTTTGCTGTTACCAATTAAATTGCATTAAATATCCCTCTACATGTTCTTTGGGCCCATCTCTGATTATTTCATTTGAATAAATTCCTAGGAGTATATTACTGGGTTAAAGGGACTAAAAGTCTTCTGATACTTATTGCCAAACAAAAATGTTGTATCACTTTACACCCCTGATCCAGGTTTTGAAGGATGAGCAATTTCTGAGGTTACATTTCCTCCTCTGTGAAATGTAGATAATAGTATGACCTTGACAGAGTTTTCTGAAAACCAATGCCTGATGCCCTTCTCCCTTTCTCTAAAGCTCAGCCTAATTATATTATGAAATGAACCATATTGTAATTATACATTCCTTAAAAGCCTAGGTCATACAACACCCATGGAAGCACAATTGAAGCCCTGAAAGAAATTCTGCTTCCAAGCCAAGATCAAGCACTCTGCTTAGAATCTCCCATTTCCTGGAGTCCCTAAGTTCCTTACTTGGCCTCTGTAGTGACAGGACAGTTCTCAACCCCTTGCCTCTGTGACAGTGACCTGGAGAAGCAAACTGTGCAAAAGCAAAATAAGCCTTTTTTGGAATGTTGATTAATGAATGTACAGATATCCTATAGATTATGGAATAGAAAAGAGGCAGTTCCACTTGTGAGAGAGAGGGCCTCTACCAGGGCAAGGGTTAACAGTGGCATAGCCCAGTGAGGCAGTCATGTCCAGTTGTGGAGGTTGTGTACTGCACAACTTTGGGGTGCATCGCTCCCATCATGGCCCAACATTGTCTTGGGCTGCTGGGAGGTAGAGCTGCTCCTGGGACCAAGGGAACTTGAGGTCAAGTCAAAAGTAACGAGGATCAAATGAGTTAATACATGTAAAGCACTTAGAACAGGGCCTGGCATCTGCTGATCACCAGTAAACGTAAGTCAATTCTCTTCTTCATGTTCATGGGAAGAACCAGCCTGTTATGAACAGTATGGACCAGACCCAAAAATGTCTTTTCTGGTTGGTCAAATAGCTTAGGTATTTGAGGTTTTTATTGGGCATTGGAGGTGTTGAGGTTCTCACTTGGCAGGTGGGTTGCATGAGTCATAAGGAAAAATGCCAGGGCTGGGGTCTAGGCCACTTATGACATTAGCTGTGTGCTCCTGTCCTCAGCTGAAAAGAGGATATTACCTTTCCTACTTCACCAGGTGATTATTAAGTTACAATGTGGTAAGTAGTAGTTTTGATAGAGCAAGAAAAGGATTAGTGAAAAATTCACGATGGAAATTTGTATGTGAAGCTATTGAGATTTAGGAAACAGGTGATGGTCATTCCCAGTGTTATGGAGCCTTTTGAGAAGGAAAGAGTGTGGAATTCAGAATAAGAAGTTGTAGGTTGGACTCTTGGTGTTTCCTTAGACTACTCTCTTCCATTTTCTGCATCTTCATTTCTTCACCTATGATGTGGGGGATAATAATGCTCAAATACTTACCCCACTGACTTCTGACACGAAGGTAAAACTAGATGGGTTTCAAAGAGCCCTGAGCACTGAAAAGTACTATACAATGATAGTTTTTACTATGGCTTAGATCTGTTGTTAGAGTCTACTAACCCTCTTCCTTGCTTCTGCTGCCTACTTTGAAATAGCAAGGAACCAGACTTTTGTGTACCACAAGAGAAATGGATTTTTGAAATATTTGGTTTCAGTGGCTTATGTGTTACTGAAATGAGTTTGCTGGTGTCTTAGCGCCCTCCTGGAATGACCCAGGGTCTAGAAATGAAGTCTTGTGTGCTCCCAGCAACACCAGAAGGAGAGACAAGAGCCACTCTCTCCCCACCCACCTACACACTCACTGCTAATTGGATTTCTTTGTTGCCCTCCCCAAATGCTGGAATGTGCAGCCCAGGCAGAATTCCTCTCTGTCCCCCGAGGTCACTACTCTGCTTTGGCCTGTGCTCAAGAAGAGTGTAGAATGAAATAGAAAGCAGAGCGAGGAACGAAGAGCCTCCAGCTAGGAAGACGCCTGGGACTCTGCCTCCCTTCTCAAACTGCAAGTTCTGTGGAGATGTACAGAAAACACTGTGGAATGTAAGAGGGAGCGTGGGCTTTGGAGCCAAACGGCCAGTGTTACAATCTGTTGCTCATTGTATGACCTCGGTCAAGTTACTCTAACCAAGACTGAACTTCATTTTCTTCATCTGTGAAATGGGGATTGTGATACCCACATCTTTGAGCTGTTATGAAGAGATTAAAGTAGATTATGCAGTCTTTGGGGAAAGATGAACTAGACAAAAATAAACTAAAGGAAGTAAAAATAGCGAAGACTAGAACATGAACTCTTAAACTAGGGATAGGTCCCAACCACAGTCTATAGACATTAACAGGCATCGTCCAGATTCAGAGCAATGCAGACAATACTGCAGGCAGATGCTTGGGGTGGATAGAGAGCTCCCCTTTCAGATAAAGCAGTTTTTGTGTGATGCAAAGTAAGTGTAGGAAATTTTGAGAAACCACACTGATATCTTCCAATTGGGGGGCTCTTGTGGTGTAGCTGAGACAGGGAAAACTACAGAACAGTCCTCTTAGAGCTACCCCCTACCCCCATGGTAGGTAATAGCATCCTGAGACCTAGACCAGCTGAACCTCTCGCCACAGCACTATTCTTTCTTTTCACCCATGGAAGGGTCAGGAAATACCCTCTAAGGAATTAAAGAATGAGCAGCAAAAAAGGACAGCAGATGCTTGCAAAGATGGCCATCAACAATTCCTCCCTTCTCCCTGTGCCATCCTGCTCCTCCCATCAAGAAGTGGGATCCCCTTGAATCTGCGCTGACCTCGTGTATTGCTTTGTCCAATAGGATGTGGAAGTGACACTGTGCCAGTTCCAAGCCTAGGCCTCTTGAGACTTGGCAGCTTCTACTTTTGTTCTCTGAGAACCCAACTTCAATGTAAAGAAATCCAAGCCACCTGGATGGAGAGACCCTGGAGGACGAGAGACCACATGGAGAGAGAGAGGTCATGTAGAGGAGATCCTAGGTGCCCCAGCCAACAGCCTATGAGTGTGGACATCTTGGGTCCTCCAGCCCCAGTGGAGCTGCCTCAGTCACACCATGTGGAGCAGAGACAAGTTGTCCGCACTGAACCCTAAATTAATTCCTGACTGACAGAGTTGGGAGCAAAAATTGGTTGTTTTTTTAAGGCACTACATTTTCTAATAGTGTGTTAGGCAGCAACAGATAACTGAAGGAGAACCTCACCTCAAAATGTGTGCCCTGAAGCCAGTGTTCCACATAGGCCACGTGTTCAACTGACCAAGGGAATGCCCTGATACAAAGCTGTGAGCAAAATTAAAGAGGTGAGCACCCAGGGACTAGGATGTGGACTGAGGCTGCCCCAGACCCTGCTCCCTCCTTCCCGTCTAACTCAGGCAGCTGAAGCACTAAACAAAGCATGGACACCCATCCTTCTCGCTCCTGTTCTAAGGGGAAGACTCAGGAGTGCACAGGAAACAGGTGGGGGCCTAAGGACAATCCACTCATGTTATTTGGGAAATAACAGACCTAGATAGAATTGATTTTAGCAGAAAATGAGAAACCAGGAAGGAAAGATGTGAGAACTGTGCAAAAACTCTCTTCCCTTCTCTGCCCCACTCCCTCCTAAAAGGACATACACAAGACAAAAAGAAAGGCATAGGAAGAGCCACTTTTGGAACACGTTTACTCTGGGAAACAGAAAATAATTCTCCTAGCTAAATCCTTTTGTACTATCAATGAACTGATGTGAAAATAGACTTTATGAAATAAAAGAACAAAGGTGAGATAAACAGTGATACGAAAAGGGAACTGGCAGAATTAAAACAAAAAAATTGATGAACCCATTGGAAATAACAAGGAGTAGAACCATCACTTTTGAAAATTAGTGACATGGAAGGGAGGCTTGGAAAAATTACATGGAGTGCAAAGGAAAAGGGCAAAAGGCAAAACAGTGTGAACACTATGTCTGGTTATGGAGAAGAGACAATGGAGATGCAGTGTACTATAGTTGGTGATCTTCAAGTAGACAATGGAACAAATGGAAAGGAAATATTAAAATAAGTGTTAGAGGAAAACCTATCTGAAATCAAAGAGTCATCAATTTGCAGAAAGGGCTTACCATGTTTCAAGAAAAATAATAGAGAATGAGAAGCTTAATTCAGTTCAAGTATTTATTGAGCCCTTGTTTTGTATTCAAGCGCTGTGTGAGGGGCTGGAGAAAAAATACAACAACAACAACAAAAAAAAACCCAATTTGAAGTAGAGCCTGTCCTCACAAAGCTCACAATTACGGGGGAAGACTGATATAAAGCACAAAATTAAAATAACTACTGAGTGCTGTAATGGGAGATGGCCAGGGTACTCTGTCCAAGGTGGGGAGGGCTTGTGGGGCGGTTGGCCAAGCCTCCAGGCCAAGCCTCCAGGTCAGGGGATACCTTTCTAAGGAAGTCACTTTAAACTGAAATCTCAAAAGTAAATAGGAATCGACTATAGGGAAAACAGAAGGGAACGTTACTGAACTTCACTGGTTAATTAAGAATCCATGCAGAAGAATGTAGTTCACCTGAGCAAGGAAACAACTGGAATACCCTTAGACCTTTGAAGGCAGTAGCAAAAGCCCCATGGCTACTACATCCAGACAAATTGTCATTCTCTTGTAAAAGCAACAGAAAATCATTGTCAAAAATGCAGGGATTCAGGAGTCACCACATGCCTTTTCTGGAAAATCTACTTGATTCTTGTCCTCACAATTCTGCTAACCAGATATAAATCAAAATAAAAATGCAATACAGGGAGGAGTCATGCTGTGAAAGGATTGATTAAGAGCATCAAATCCATTTCAGTCAGTTGCATCAGATTAGGTTTAGTGTTAATAGTTTAGGCTGATGGTTAAGAAGTCAGTCTCTGGAGCTAGATCTCTTGGGTTTGAGTCACATCACCACCACTCATTAGCTATGTGACCTGAGGCAAGTGACTTTACTGCTCTGTGCCTCAGTTTCCTCACTTGTAAAATGGGAATAATAATAGAACCTACCTCAAAGGACTTAGGACAATGCCTGGCCCAGGGTAAATGCTGCTTAAGTATTGGCTCTTATTCGGTGCTCAGCACATGTTTGCTGATTTAAGATCGTCATGTTCACCATTTTGCTGAAAGCTGGTTGGGAGATTTTGACAAGAACACTTTCTAGTCTAACAAAGGGGATTTCCTCAAATGCGGGGGGAAATTTCATCATGGATAACACCAGCCAAGCAGATGAAGGACAAGCTAAATGGATCTGGGAGTTTCTGGGAGTGAGTGTAAATCAGTAGAACAGTGAAGCATATGCAGGGGAGTTCTGTGGTCAGAATCAAATCTGTTGTCAGATAGGATGTGGCTCTCATTTTAAAATTGAAGTCAGGATTTATTTTAACAGAACTTATTTCACAACCAACTTTACAAAATGAAGTTTTCCATAAACTATCAAATAATTATATCAAAAATATTTCCACATTGGATTATCTTGTAATGTGAGTGGAATGAAATTTTATTTATTTATTTATTTATTTATTTATTTATTTATTTATTTATTTATATAGGGGGTACTGTACACAAGGAGAATGGTTGGGGTGACCATACATCCATGCATTACATCCTGGTCGGCCTGAGACAGTTTCAAGTTTATGCTTTTGCCCTAGCATAATTGTTACTGGCTCGTTCTTTTGTTACCAAAAGTGTCCCTATTTTGTAGGGGATGGGGCGGGGTGGATGTGACTATAAGGGGGTTGCACAGGGTGGATCTTTGTGATGATGGGATAGGTCTGTATCTCGATTGTGATGGTACATGAATCTACACATGTGATAAATGACCTAGAACTATACACACACAGTCTACCAAAATCAAACATCAGTTTCCTGGTTTTGATGTTGTAATATAGTTACATGAGTTATAATCATTGGGGAAAACTGGGTGAAGGGTAAATGGGACTTCTCTTTACTATCTCTGCAACTTCCTATGATGCTGTAATTATTTTAAAATAAAAAGTTTGTAAGTGTCCCCATTGGAAAAGAAATTAAATAAATTGGACCATTATGGATAGCCCTGTTTTGGGTTTGATGAAGAGACTGATGGGTAATATTGGAAAGCTAAATGAGGCAAGAATGTCAAGGGTTTGATGAGCTACTAGAAGTTGTTGAGAGAGGAGGAAACAGTGTTGTGTAGTGGTTAAGGCTCAGGCTTCTCTTTCCAGCTATGTGAGGGGCCAGAATGCCTGAAAACCCTTCTGAAGTAAACTCTTAAAATGCTGTCTAAAATATAACAAACTTTTAAATGCTTATCTAGGATCCCAAGAAATCCTCAGGGCTACCGACCAAGAAAGAACTGAAAACCGGAAGAGTAACTGCATTTACCTTGTGGCTGCCCCAGTGGTGCTTATTGCTCTTGGTAATCCAGGAGGTCAGATTTTAGTGCTCATGTGGAAGATAAGGCAGGGGGATGGAACTCAGATCCCCATGAGGAACTTCTAGGTACAGAGTACAGTCACGGATTTTTTGGTATCACTTCACATTAATGTACAAACTTTCAACTATATAGCTCCATTTACCACCCCTCAATCCTTTATGCAACTGTTGTTATATGTATTACACTTGCGCGTGTTAAATACTCCAAAAGACAGTGATATGGTTTGTTGTTTTAAACAGTCACCTGCATTTTAAAGAAATTAAGATAAAAAAGTAGTCTTTTATGTTTTTCATTTCTAGTGTTTTTCATGTCTCTGGAAAATCAAGTTTCTGTATTGTATCATTTTCCTAAAGCCTGAAAAATTTCCTTTAGTCTGCCTTGTAAGGCAGGTCTAATGCTGATGAGTTATCAGTTTGCTTTTATCTGAATATTTCTTTATTTCACTTTTATTCTTTTTGTAAAACAACTTTATTGAGGCAAGTTTTACATATCATGAAATTCACCCATTGTGAGTGTACAATTCAATTATTTTTAGTAACTTTACTGAATGGTATAACCATTATCATAAATCAGTTATAGAACATTTTATCCCCCCCAAAACATCCTGCTTTCCTGTTTGCAGTTAATATCTGTTCCTACTCCCAGCTGCAGGCAACCACTAATCTACTTTCTGTCTCTATAAATTTGCCTTTTCTGGACATTTCATGTAAATTGAATCATACAATATGTGATCTTTTGTGTCTGGCTTCTCTTACTTAGCATAATGTTTTGGGACCACCTTAATTCTTGAAGAATGTTTTCACTGGATGTAGAGTTCTGGGTTTACTTTTTTTCTTTCTTTCAGCACTGTAAAGATGATGTTTCATTGTCTTCTGACAATCATTGTTTCTAATGATGTTAGTGGAATTTGATCCTTTGTATGTGATGTCATTTTTCTTTGGCTACTTTAAAGAATTTCTCTTTATCTTTGGTTTTCAGCAGCTTTTCTGTGATACACCCACATGTAGTTTTCTTCATATCTAACCTGCCAGGGAGGGTTCACTAAGATTCCTAAATCTACCATTTATGCCCTTTAAAATCTTTGGGAATTTTTTAGCCACTATTTTTCAAATATTTTTCTTTGCCTATTCTACCTTTCCTGGACCCCAAATACAAGTATGTTAAATCTTTTGATATTGTCTTGCTGGTCCCTGAGGATCTGTTCATTTTTAAAAAATTTTTCTCTCTCTCCTTCTTCAGATTGTGTAATTTCTATTGATCTGTCTTTGAGTTCATTGTTTCTTTCCTCTGCCATCTCCATTGTGTTATTAAGCCTATCCAGTGAATTTTTGTTTCAGATATTGTATTTTACGTTTCTAGAATTTCCATTTGGTTCTCCTTTATAGTGCATGTTATTAAGCCTGTCCAGTGAATTTTTACTTCAGATATTGTGTTGTACACTTCTAGAATTTCCATTTGGTTCTCCCTTTATAGTTCATGTTTCTCTGCTGATGTTGCTTTTCTTCCTGTTCACTGTGAGCATATTTTCCTTTACAACACTGAGCATAGTTATAATTGCTGGTTTAAAATCTTCCCTGTAAATTCCAACATCTGGCTTATCTCAGTGTTGGTCTCTGATTGTCTTTTCTCTTGAGAATGGATCATATTTTCCTTTCTTCATATGCCAAATAATTTTGGACAAGTATGTCAAGAATCCTGGGCATTGTGGATGTTATATGGTGGAGAAACTGGAATCATTTATATTCCTGAAAAAATGTGTTGATTTTGTTTATTTGTTTTAGAAGGAAATTAAAGCTATACTATGCATATTGTGGTGAAACTGCAAACTACCAAAGACAAAGAGAGATCTCAAAAGTAACTAGAGAGGGAACATTATCCACAAAGGAAAATAATTACATAGACACAGACACCACAACAATAATAAATGCCCCCCCACTCCCATAGAAATATACTTGAAATTGATGAGAAAAAGCTAACTGTCAACATAGAATATTATACCTAGCCTACCTGTTATTCAAGAATAAGGACAAAATAAAGAAATACTACAGAATAAACTTCAGGAAGAAAGGAGGAAGAGAGAATAACAATGAGCTAGGAAACTGGTAAACGTGAATAAATATTAATAAGCATGCACTATTAAAACAACAATAATGACATATTTGAAGGTATGAAAACCAGGTAGAACTAAAATATTGAACAACAATCATTTTAAGATGAAAGAGGGCTTCTGGGCATTAAACATTCTAAAGTTCTGAAAATATTCCAAATAAGAATCGAGCTAACTTCAAACTTTAAGTGTACATTTAAAAATTATAAGGCTAAGCAATATGAGGAAGCATTAGGATGTACAACTAAAACAGGTGCTAAATTGGAGTTTTGACCGAGGTACCAAGATATAATTATGTTACTTTCAAAATGAAGTCCTAGATCAAAATGCAGACTTTGCAAGGGAAGTATTTGAAAACCAGTTCCATGACTTTGAGAGCCATCAACTAGATTCAGTATACAAAAAGGGATCCAGGTGAGGAATTTGAAAGTGGGGGTGTTGTGAGGAAGATTTGTGGAGTCACTGAAGTCCAGTCCCCTAAGATGGAGAGGTGAATGTGTCTAGCCTCTCAGTTCATCCTTTGCTGTGTGTGGTGCTGGGGTGGGAGGAGGGAACTATCTAACTGGACTACTCAGAGAACTCGGCTTTGCTTCCTGCAGTTGGGAGATAGCATGCTCTGACATAGGTCTGAGAAGCTACTGTGGCCTCTGGCAGGGAAGAGAGAGCAGAGGATGGTATTTGGGAAGTACCCATGCCCCCAGTACAGCAGGGCAAAGGGGGCATGACAACTTTGCATGGACTAGATGTAGACCACACAGAGAGAAGGTCAGAAGGGAACCTGAGGTTTGACTGAGAAGAAAGGGTGAGTCCCTGTGATGGGGACCCTCTGGAGGACCAGCAGCTGAGGGATTAGGGCAACCAGAGGCATAGAATCATTCCTCCATCTCAGGGCATTTGCAGACAGAGTTGCCAGGCTGGGAAATCCCTGAAGCGGGAGACAGTTTTAACTTCTGCGGAGCCGGGAGAGTGTAAAGCCTGCCTACAGCAGTATCAGTCAGCTACCTAGAAAGAGCTTTACTGCTCAGCTTTCACCCTCCTCTCTGCTCTCCAACCCTTCAGGAACTTGAAGCCTGCTTAATAAACTGGGGGCCAAAGGGTGAGAGGAAAAAGAAGCTGACCATGTCCCCCTTCCCTGACTACCAACTTTCCACCTGCCACAGGCCCTAACTAGGGAGAAGAAACCACTTGCCTCCTGTCCATTAGGCATAGAATATGTCTTGAAATGAAGATTCAAGTGTTTATGCATGCAATAAATGTTTATTTAGTGCCTACTCTGTGCCTGGCATTGATCAGCACTGGGTAGATTTAGCTGTGAACGAAATACGTAAAATTCTTCCCTCATGGAACTAACATGTTAATGGATTAATATCTAGGACCAGACAAGCCTAATTTTTAAGTTAATATTTTGTATTGTGACTTAAAGTGACCACACGACTGTCTGTTGTGTGAAAGAGAGTAAAAAATCCGTGGGGCAAGAAATATAAAATAAATATTTATGTTTGAATTTAAATCGATGGCTATTTACCAGACAAATACAACCAAAAGAAAGCTGGTATAACTATATTATTATCAGAGAATAGCCTGTGAACAAAAAGTGTTGTTAAGGTTAAAAAAAAAAAAAATCACAGTGCAATCTGTTGTTCACATGGGGGCTCTTTTTAGAGGTGAAAGGGGAGCTTATAATAAGACCTGGAAGACAAAGTGTATTAAGTAGGACTATGCCAGGCAAGCTAGAACCTATGGTTACCCTATGGATATAAAAGGACAATGCATAGTGATAAAAGCTATAACAATTCTGAACTTGTTTGTTTTTAATAACAGTTTCACAATACATCAAATTAGCAGTGTGGCAGGGAGAAATGGACAGATCCATTTTCATTAAGAGGGATTTAAGTATAACTCTATAACCGATAGATCAAGCAAATAGGTATTAAGAGATAGAGAATATTTGAATAATACAATTAACAAATTGATCTAAAGCGGAGAGCAAATTATGGACTGTGGGCTAAATGCAGCCCAGCTCCTGTTTTTGTAAACAAAGCTTTATTGGAACAGGGCCACATTCATTCATTCATTTACATGTAGACTATGGCTGCTTTTGTACTACAAAAGCAGAGTTGAGTAGCTTTAACAGAGACCATATACAAAGACTGTATAGCCTGTGAAGTCCAAAATGTTTACTACCAGGGCCTTTACAGAAAGGCCTGATCTAAAGGATTAATACAAAATACTGCTCTAACGATTAAAAAGGATATATTATTTTTTTTAAAAAAATTTTATTAGAGAAGTTGTAGGTTTACAGAAAAACCATGCAGAAAATACAGAGTTCCCATATACCCCCTTCTCATACACAGTTCTTTCTATTATTAACACTTTGTATTATTGTGGTAACTTTGTTACGATTGATGAAACAATATTATAATTATACTATTATCTATAGTACATAGTTTACATTTACTGTTTCTGTGGTATAGTCCTATGATTTAAAAAAAAATTATTCTAATAACATATCTACATCTGAAAATTTCCCCTTTTAACTACATTCAAATATATAATTCAGTGGTGTTAATTACCTTCACAGTATTGTGCTACCATCACTACCATCTATTGCCAAAATTTTTCCTTTACTCCAAACAGAAACTCTGTAGCAGTTAGGCAGTAATTCCGCATTCCCTACCTCCACCCTGGCCGCAGGTAACCTGTATTCTACTTCCTGATTTTTTGGATTTGCTTATTCAATTATTTCATATCCGTGGGATCACACAATATTTGTCCTTTTGTTTCTGGCTTATTTTACGCAATATGATGTCTTCAGGGTATTCATGTTGTTGTTCAGTGTATCATAATTTCACATCTTTTTATGGCTGAATAAAATTCCATTGTATTTATATACTGCATTTTGTTTATCCATTCATATGTTGATGGACACTTGCTAAAATCTTTTGGCAATTTTGGATAATGCCATCGGTGTGCAAATATCTGTTTGAGTCCCTGCTTTCAGTTCTTTTGTATAAATACATAGAAGCGGGATTGCCAGATCATATGGTAATTCTACACTTAAGTTTCTGAGGAACTGCCAAACTGTTTTCCACAGTGACTACACCATTTTACATTTCCATCAATAAGAGCAAATGTTCCTATTTCTCCACATCCTCTCCAACACTTGTCTTTTCCCATTTTTTAAATAGTAGCTATTCTAGTGGGTGTGAAATAGTATCTCATCATGGTTTGGGTTTGCATTTCCCTAATGGCTAATGATGTTAAGCATCTTCTCATGCCATTTGTATATTTTCTTTGGAGAAATGTCTATTCAAATTGTTTGCCCATTTTTTGTCTTTTTGTTGTTGATTTGTAGAATTTATCATATATATAGTTTCCAAATATTTTCTCCCATTCTGTAGGTTGTCATTTTACTTTCATGAAGTCCTTTAATGAACAAAAGCCCCTTTAATTTTGATTAAGTCTCATTTATCTATTTTTCCTTTTCTTGCTTGTGATTTTGGTATAATATCTAAGAAACTATTGACTAACACAAGGTACTAAAGATGCTTCCCTATGTTTTCCTCTGGGATTTTTATAGTTTTAATTCTGATGTTTAGGTTTTTGATCCATTTTGAGTTAATTTTTGTATATGATGTGAGGTAGGGGTCCATCTTCATTCTTTTGCATATAGATACCCAGTTTTTCTAGCATCATTTGTTGAAAAGACTACTATTTCCCCCATTGAGTGGCCTTGGCATCTTTGTCAAAAACCAGTTGGCCGTAGATATGAGGGTTTCTTTCTGAAATCTCAACTTGTTACCATTGATCTATATGTCTGTCCTTATGCCAGTACCATGCTATTTTAATTACTGTAGTTTTTTAATAAGTTCTGAAATCAGGAAGTGCAAGTCCTCCAATTTCATTTTTTTCCAAGATGTTTTTGACTATTTGGATCCCCTTACCCTTACATATGAGTTAGATGATTGGATTTTCCATTTTCCTAAGAAGGCTGTTGGAATTCTCTTGGGATTATATTGAATCTGTAAACCGCTTTGGGTAGAATTGATATTTTAACTAATATTTAGAATTCCATTCCATGAACCCAGAATGTCCTTCCATTTATTTAGGTCTTCTTTGATTTCTTTCAGCAATGTTTTGTAGTTTTACATGTACAAGTTCTTTACATCCATGGTTAAATTTATTCCTAAATATTTTATTCTTTTGGTTGCTATTGTAAATTGAGTTTTTAAAATTGATTTTCTCTTCAGATTGTTCATTAATTGTGTATAGGCACATTATTGACTTTTCCGTGTTGATCATGTGCCTTTCCACTTTACTGGGTTTTTTTAATTAGCTCTAGTAGCTTTGTTGTGGATATTTTCAGGATTTTTTATATAAAATCTACAAATAGGGAAAGTTTTACTCCTTTTCTAATTTGGGTGCCTTTTATTTATTTTTCTTGCCTAAGTGCTCTGGGTAAAACTTCCAGTACATTATTGAATAACTGAGGTGACAGTGGGCATCCTTGTTTTTTTCTTAATCTTAGGTCGTGTGGTGGCTTAGAGGTATGTACCCAAGGAAATTAGGTTCTTAAATTTAATTCATTTCTGAGAGTGTGAACCCTTGTAAATAGGATCTTTTGATGAGGTTACTTCAGTTAAGGCATCCCAACTGAATCAGGATGGGTTTTAATCCTATTACTAAAGGCCTTATAGGTAAGGCCACAGAGAAAGAGAGAGAAAGCAAGCCACAGAGAGCATCCAGAAACAGAAAGTCAACAGAACTTGGATGAGAAAAGAGAAGTCAGGGAGAGACTACCATGTGCATTGCCATGTGACAGAAAAGCCAAGGACCAAGGATCATTGGCATCCAGCCCCAGAATGCCACAGTCTTCTGGTAGAAAGTATTGTCTTGATGACACCTTAATTTTGGACTTCTCCTAGGCTCAAGATCATGAGCCAATAAATTCCCATTGTTTAAGCCAACACATTGCATGGTATTTGTTTCATCAGCTAGGAAAGTAAAATAGGGGGAAAAGCTTTCAGTCTTTTGCTGTTGAGTATGATGTTAGCTGAGGATTTTTTATATATTCCCTTTATCATGTTGAAGAACTCTCCTTCTATTCCTAGTTTTCTAAGTATTTTTATCAAGGAGTGCTGGATTTTGTCAAATGCCGTTTCTGTGTCAATTGAGATGATCATGTGTTTTTTCCCCTGTATTCTATTAATGTGCTGTATTACATTAATTGATTTTCTTATATTGAATTACCTTTGCACACCTAGAATAAATCCCACTTTTTCATGCTGTATAATTCTTTTAATGTGCTGATGGATTCAGTTTGCTTGTATTTTGTTGAGGATTTTTGCATCTATGTTCAAAATGGCAGGTGAGAATTCTACCACTCAACCAGCCATGCAGCATCTGTGTTCATAATGGATGTTGGTCTGTAATTTTCTATTTTTGTGGTATCTTTATCTGGCTTTGGTATTAGGGTGATGTTGGCCTCATAAAAGAGGTTAGGAAGTGTTCCCTCTTCTTCAGTTTTTTGTAAGAGTTTGAGCATGATTGCTGTTAATTTTTCTTTGGATGTTTGGTAAAATTCAGCAGTGAAGCCATCTGTCCTAGGCTTTTCCTGGAAATTTCTTAATCTTTCTGTCATTTTTGAAAGACAGCTGCGCTGAATATAAAACTCTTGGTTGGCAGTTGTTTTCTTTCAGCATTTTAAATATTTTGCCCCACTGCCTTCTTGCCTTTATGGTTTCTGATGAGAAATCAGTACTTTATCTTATTGGGGCTCCTTTGTACAAACATGTTGCTTTTCTCTTGCAGCTTTCTATATTCTCTCCTTGTCCTTTGCATTCAAAAAAGCTTGGCTATTATGTGTTTGGGTTTGTTTATCTTGGAGTTCATCCTGTTTGGGTTTTGTTGGGATTCCCCCCCCCCCTTGCTGTCTGTGTCCATTCGCTGGGTGATCTTCTGTGTCTGTTTCTTGCCTTCTCTTCTCATTTTTCTCCTCCAGGCTTCACCAGGATTCGATCCTAGGGACCTCCAATGTGGGAGAGCAGCACCCTGTCATTTGCGCCACCTCAGTTCCTGGTTTCTGGTGCATCTCGCCTTGACTCTCCCTGCGTCTCTCTTTTTGTTGTGTCATCATCTTGCAGCGTGGTTCGCTGCACAGGCCTGGCTCGCCGCGCAGGCCTGGCTCGCCTGCTCACCATTTTACCAGGAGGTTCCGGGTATCGAACCTGAGTCCTCCCATATGGTAGATGGATGCCCAATCACTTGAGCCACATCCACTTCCCTTGTTGGGATTCTTGAATGTGTATATTCATGTCTTTCATTAAATTTGGGAACTTTTCTGTCATTACTTCTTTAAATATTTCTTCTGCCCCTTTCTCTCTTCTCCTTCTGAGTTTCCCATAATGCATATATTGGTGCTCTTGATGGTGTCCCACATAGGACTTGTTCACTAGTTTTCAAAATTTTTTCTTTCCTCTCCTCAGCGTGAATCATTTCCGTTTTCTTGTCTTCAAGTTCACTGATTCTTTATTCTTCCATCTACAATCTGCTGTTGAAACCCTCTAGGGCAGGGGTTCTTAACCTTTTTTGTTCCATGGACCCCTTTGCTGGTCAGGTGAAAACCATGTACCCCTTCTCAGAATGTAGCAGCAGATAGTATTATGACACTCAACTAGCGTTGGGTCTAAAAATTACCATAATTTTGAAGTACGAATGAACGTAAGCGGTTTTTTGAGATATGCAACAACTGTAATGTGATATGAAATGAATACTACTGTAATTTATTGCATACATTCATAAGTGAAGGAAATGCTAGATTTCAATTAGAGATCAGAGAAAATAAAGACAATCATTTCATAATTTTTCAATTCAAGCTCATGGACCACCTGAAATCTTACCACAGACCCCCCCCCGGTTAAGAATCCCTGCTCTAGGGAATTTTTCATTTCAGGTATTATGTTCTTCAACTCCAGTATTTCTGTTTGGTTACTTTATATAGTTTCTATCTCTTTATTGAGAGTCTCCTACTGTTCATTCATAGTTTTCCTAATATCCTTTAGTTCTATTTCCATGTTTTCATTTATCTCCTTGAATGTATTGAAGATAATTTTAAAAAAGTCTTTCTGGTATGTTCAAAGTGTGGTCTTCATTGATGATTTCTGGATTTTTATCTTGTTACTTTGGTTGGGCTATCATTTCTTGTTTCTTTGCCATGTAATCTTTTATTGCACACTTTGCATTTTGGTATTTTAAAAGTGTTAATTCTGGGATTTATTCCCTGAGATGTCTATTCTTTAAGTTTGTATCCATCTATAGTGATAAGACAGATTTCCTTGAGTGCGAGGAGCTAACAAAAACCAACCAACCAATGCATAAAACACCTATTAACAGTCTTTGATAATTGGCTCTGTGTAGGCTGGTGCTCTCCTTCAGAGTTTAGTCCTCCTAGCAAGAAGATCAGCCCATGGCAAATGTGAAGTGCAGGGTCCTTTCCATCTTTTCTGAGCCAGCTTCTTGTCTGGGCTTGTGCTCACTTATGACCTTAGGAATTCCCCTACTTACAGGAATTGGAATGTCCCTTCTATTCCCTATGAAATATACACTCCCCCACCTCCAGTGCTCTGTTATATATCTTAAAGGTATAATCCTTTGCTGCAGCCCACTTTGACGTATTTGTTTCTTATACTGATTTAGCTATCTGCAAATTGTTTCTGTCTTCAGGGCAAGTTCTGGGAGGGCAAGCCAGAGTTTCTTGGCTCATTATTTCAGGCTGCCTCCCAATAGATTGGCACCAACATACGGGCACTCAAATATTTGCATAGAGTTTACTCTGCCCCCTCTAGAACAGGACCAGGGATCTACAATGGGAGCACAGGCCAGTACCACCCCATATCAGGGAAGGAGTAGGGAAGGGGCCAGGAAGGGCACCATGAGCTTTTCCTACCATTTTTAAAGCAGCATTTTCTTTGTTTGGTATTTTCCTAGTTTTAGCCTTTTTCCAGTGGTTTGAGGAAGAAGTCTCTGCCAGTTTTGCCAGTTGTTCAAAGATTCTGTGGCCAAATGGCACCCTGGGTATCTTACACTGCCACCTTGGTCCTATGTATGCCAAGAGTATGTATTCTTTTCAAGCACACATATATATTTACAAATATTGATCTGGCAAATCTCAACTAATAAAAAATTGATATTATACTTATCTCTGACCACAAAGCAATTAAGTCAGAAATCAATAATTAATAAATAAGCAATCCCTCTATATGTTAGAGATAAAAGAAAGATTCTTCTAAATAATTAGTGAATCAAAGAAGAAATCCTAATGGAAATTATGTATTTGGATTGAATGATAATGACAGTCACCATTTCAAAACTAGTGGAAAATGGCTAAAAGCAAGTCTCAGAGGAGACTGCATAGCTTTAAATATTTATATTTGAAAAGAGAAAAGATTAAAAATTCAAGAAAGAACAAATGAGTAAACTCAAAAAAGTAGAAGAAAGGAAATGTTAAGGATAAGAATGAAAAATAATAACATAGGAAATAAAGAAACAATAGAGAAGTGCAACTAATCAGAAAACAAAAGATAAAGAATCCTTTACCAAGACAGACTGAGGGAGGATAAAGGACAGAAGGAACAAATTAACACTTCAGAATGAAATTGCTTTTTGGGTAATGGCAAAGGACTGGATAGAGCTGGGTGATGGGCACAATGTTTTCTTTTTATTAGTCTCTGTACATTTCTTTATATTTGAAAGATTTCATCACACACATACACACATGTGTGTGTGCATCCACACATATAATCTGAAAACAAAACCAGAATGTGTGCTCTGCATTCAAGCTGCCTGAGTTTTAATACCAGTTCTACAATTTATTAGTGAGTGTCTTGGGGTAAGTTACTTAAATTCTCTCTGTGCTTCTGTTCCCTTGTCTATAAAAATGGAGATAATAATAGTACTGGCCCATCAGCTCCACACTCTTTCTTTCACAAGGCACTAAGATTTCAGGATAAGATTTCATTGGCTCTGAATTTTAAAACTCATCTTTCTAGACTTAAGCTTGCTCCAGAATCACTTAACACATCTCTTTCACCTTTAGACAAGAATATTTAAACTACCCTGGAGACATTGAGACGCTCACCATGGTGCTCTAGTCTAGATCTGTAAGGAGGTAGAGGGCCTGTGTATGGAGGGAGTGTGGAGTGGGGTGCAAAAGCAGGGGGAGAGCTGGGAATGTTCAAGGAAAAGAGAATTAATGTTTATTAACTACTCACAGTGCATCAGCTACTGTGCTAAATGCCACTGACTGTGTTCTGTTTTCATGCAGTATTACGTGTTAAGATGTCTCCGTGTTCTTGTCCACCTAGTTCATTGCTTCTGACTACTGCATGGTATTCCAATGGTAGGCATCTACAATAACTTCCTTATCCTTTTCCCTATATTTGGGCAATTAGATTGTCCCCACTTCTGAGCTACAAGAAACCCTTATGAATATCTTAATAAATTATCCCTTACTGAACCATCTGAACACTTCTCTGGGATTTATACCTGGGGGTGAACTTGATGGGTCATAAGGAAGATAAATACTTATTTAAACTAAGTACTGCAAAATTGTTTTCCAGAATGGCTTCACTCATTTACATTCCCACTAGCAGTACACAAAGATTTCCATTTCCCTACATACTCATCAATACAGCCTGTTATCAATAATTATGATGTGGGGTTTAGTAGCATCTCATTGTTTTTTAAATTTTTTGACATTTTTCTAATTACTGGTAAATTTGGGGTTCTCAATACATTGTTATCCATTTGAATTTCCCCTTCCATAAATTTTCTGTTCATATGCTTTGCCATTTTTCTATTGAGTTTCCTGTTCTTTTCTGATTAGTTCTCAGGAGTTCCTTGTATATTCTAGATACAGAAACTCCTGTAGTGCTTAGACATCACAGATACCTTCTCACATATAGACACAATCACGTTATGTTATAGATAACATATGTTATAGACATGTGCCTACAGCTTTGCTGTGGTGTCCTTCTTTGGCCAGGGGACTTGACCCATGGTCACTCAGCTGTAAAGGGCAGAATAAGGACTAAAACCTAGGCCAGCACCCTTCAAAGCCCATCATCTTGCCACACTCTACCCAGCCCCCCACCCCCTCTTCATCCAAAGGTAGAAGTCCCCCACTTGAGCAAGGCAGCATTTGGATATTTGGAAAGGAAGGTGGTAGTGCAGCCCCAGAAACTGTACTAGGAAAGTTCCTGCCAAGGCTACAGAATCCATGTCGATGTTTAAAGATGCATGATTTTTTAAAAGCCTTTTCTGGAGCTGCTGGAAGCCCTCATTTCCTTTAGCATGGGTTACCTATCCCCTTCCTTGTTTTAATTATCAGGTGTTAAGCATCTACCTAAATGGAGCATTGAGCCACAGGTCCTTTTGGAGACCTGGGAATCCCACTGACAACCCAAGTTGAATATTACAAAGCTTCTCCTGTCTCCCCATGTTACCTGCTCAGCCTTGACATCTCAGCAGGCAGTGTCCTCATTTCCCCAGCATCCCACACAAGAACCTCAGGTAGTTCACCTCTGACTCACTTCTGCCCTGTTTTCTGCCAAATCCTGCCCTGTCCCTATCCCGTCCTTTTTTTTCCTGCTGTGTTGGGCTTCATTACAGCTTTTCTGATCCAGCCTTCCCTCTCCAATACCACTTTCCTCCACCCAGAATTATTTTCCCTCTGATGTCTCCATCACCTTTGTCCTGACCCAGCTACTACTATCTGACCATTCTTCATGGCTGAAAATGTGTTCTGAGGCCTGGACCTGATCGCAGCTTTGCCACTCATCACAGTGGCGATAAAACCTTTCTCAGCCAGCAGTGGATTCATCAACAAGCATTCAATAAACGCGTTCTCCGTGTTAAGTGCTATAGTGGTCACCAGCACTTCAACAGCAAATGACATAATCCCTGTCCTCAGTTTGCTCACAGTTTGGTAGGGGACAGGCATATAAGCTCGCGGATGCAAACAGTTTAATGAGTGTGAGAAAAGCGATGTGCTTAGAAGAAGTGATTAATTTGGTCTGGGATGGAGATGGCCAGTGAAGACTTCCTACACGAGCTGACACTTAAGCCAAATCTGGAAGGATAGGGATGAATATTCCACGTGGACAGTGCTATCATGGCAAGATGAAGCAAGCTGGCATTGTTAGAATGCAAGTTTCAACCCTGTCTTTCTCATGCAGCTGTTTGGAGACCACACATGAAAATACATCTTGTGATGTGCTGTAGAGATGGATGGTATTAGTTGTTATTAGATAGAAAATTTGCCTTCTGGTTTGCCTGAAATAAGAAAAACACTTGGGTGGCCACCTCCTGTGGCTGCCTTCCTTGGACTCCACCCCAATTGTGCCATGAGGAAAAAGTTGCATGAGACCATGTTTTCTCATAAATGTTGGGCTTGATTTTTCTTCCTTGTTATCTTTATGTGTGTTTTGTGTCTAAGAATGGGAGCTCCTGAGAGGCTGGAATGGAAACAGATTAGGGATTTTGGAGTTAGGCTGAACTGTGTTCAAATTCCAATTCTGCCACTTTCTAGTCATGAGACTGTGGTGGGCAAATTACTTAATGTCTTAGAGCCTTAATTTCCTTAACCGTGTAAGGGAGATGTGAATACCCACCTCATAGGGTTGTTCTAAGAATTAAATGACACTAGTATTAAACTAAATTATACCAGAACCCAGCCCATAGTAAATACCCAATGTAGGTTACACCTCCGTGGGCAGAAAAGCTGCATCTACAAAATTACTCTCACAAAGCACAGTGCTGTGTGCTGGGATAAGAGTTAGGCTAGTGGGGGAAAATGTTAAACTGGGAAGTGGACTTAAAGATAGCCATCTCTATCTCTGTGTCTCAACTATGGACAGTAGGGATTCCCCACTTGGCTATTAAACTTGGCACCAGTGAATTAAAAAGCTAATATGGAAATTCAAGTCCATGAATTTGATAGCTAGGCAAAGAAATCAACTTTCATGTAAGTGTAGATCATTTTAGTCACCCATAAAGTGATATCTGATATATCACGTAGGCTGTGGTAGAGAAGTATGTTCACTTACATAGAAATTTAAGAGTGTGAATCTTTATGCTTAAAGGTCAGGACCATGTGAGCTACATGATAATACTGATTCTAAGGCTTAGTAAATGAAAACCTTTATCCCACAGAGCCCACTGGTCTTTTCTGATGTATGCATCCTTGTCCAAGAAAAGTTGTCAGCAGCCTTTCCACCAATTATCCCTTGATAAAATACTGATCACCACTGGTCTCTGATTTGTCATTTGTGAATCTTACCAGCCTAAGTGTAATCAGCTTGAGGCCAGGGTCCTGTCATTTTAAGATACCAGAATCTAGAATGAGAAAATGCTTGTAGTTTCAGGAAGGCATGCAATGAGATAAAGGCAAGTGGCTTTGTTCCTCAGCTGGGGCTCCTCAGGTGAACTTCACCTGGATGATTCATGGGGGTCCACAGATTTTGTCTGGGTTTTAAGAGGAGAATCTGACTCCAAGGTGGATTGGTGTTACCCAAATTCTAAACGATATCTTCATATGCTTAATCCAGAATGCCAATATTTTTCCCTTTACAAACAGGATCAGTATATTTTCTTCCTGTAGAAAAGTCGTAAGGATGATGGATGCTGAGTGTATGAGGAATCAGCCCATGGAGAATTCAGTGGTCTTAAGAATGCTTCTCAGCTAAAAAAAAGTTGAGGCAGTTCCTTCATTGGGGCAGGACAGTTTACTCAAAAACCTCCTTTCTCTTGATGGCACTCGAATAGGCACTGCCAGCATTAGCCTCTGTGGCTGACATTTTTAACATGTGCTTCCAGACCAATAACCCTTCTGTTTCCAAGTCTTTCTCCAACCAGGGTGTAACACAATTGATTAGGTGTCCACATAGTAATTCTGTCCCTGCTTCCAAGACCACCCTTTGATTAGTTTGGGGTGTTTCACAACTCTTTGGATATTTACTTTAAAAACCATCAGGTAGCTAATTTACATCAATGGTGTGGGGAGTTTAGTGGTTTACTTCTGAAGGCAATTTTACTTCTAAGTTTTGGGGGAAACATTCCATATGTACCTAGAATAAAATCCAAATGCCTTCCCTTGGCCTGCAAGGCCTTATGTGAATTGGCCTACCTCATCTTCCACTGCTTTCCCTTAAGTATTCTCAGTCCCAGGGACACTGGCCAAGGTCATTCCCACCCCAGGGACTTAGCACATGCTGTTCCTTCTGCCTAGAACTTTCTTTCCCCTGATGTTTATGTGGCTGCCTTCTTCTCAACAATTAGCTATCAGCTCAACTGTCGCCTCTTGTCCCCAAGTCAACCTGTTGTTTTTTTCTTCATAGCACTTATTACTTGTTTATTTCTGTCTCCTCCGCTGGGACATGTGTTCTATCTTAGCAAGGCCTTTATCTGTCCTGGTCATGGCTGTGTACCCAGAACCCAGAGCAGCATTATATAATTATATACTAAACAAATGCTTTTGAGTCAGTGCACAATTGAATAAATAGATCTACTGAAAGAAGAAGCAACTCTGTGTTAGAAATGGAAAAACTAACTTATTTGGTACCTATAAATACCTGTGGAATTGAAACATAAATATTTGTGGAACTGAAATACATTAATGCATAAAAAAAGCTTTTGCTTGAGGGTGCCATAGGGAATGGAGAGAAATTAATAATAATTATAAGATTAGCTTGCTGTGGGAAGCACTGGAGATTGAGTGAGGCATATTTTTTGAAAAAAATATACCACCCAAGTTATATAAGCTCTGTGGCTGTAATGAGGTGGAGAGGGACTGGCTTTGGAGAAGGAAGACCTGAGTTCAAGTTCTTGTTCTGCGTTGTCATTGCTGTGTGATTTGGGTAATTCCCTTAACCTTTGTGGGCCTACATTTCCTCATCTGTGAAATGGGAGAGCACTAACCACTATGATGGTTGTAAGGATGAACTGAGATAATGAACATAGGACGTATGAAATAGAAGTTAGTGTGATGCAGGATGGGGAGAGGGCAGGGATTGTCGTCATGTCACCCCTCTCTCCTTGCAGCTCTGCACTCCAGCCGTGGCCATGTGAGCAAGAAGTCATGCCAGATAAATGTCTGCTGAGTGCTGAGTGCTGACTGAGTAACGCTCACTCTCCTCCAACCTCTGTGGTCAGAAGCCAGCTTTCCACAGACCTCACAGACATGACGTACTGGTGCTTGAATTTCATCCATGCCAAAAAAATAAAGAAATAAAAGAGCCTTCGGTCTTTTGGCTCTCATTATTCAGCGTCTTCTTGGGATTTCCCTCAGACAGCAGAACTAACAGCACTCAAGGTCAAGAACTTCAGGAAATAAAGCCCCTGCCTTTGGAGGATGGGCTGTGTGGCAGTGGGCAGGGGGCTGAGATTTTAGAAAGAATGGTGCTGTGCGCTGCTGTGGCGAGCAGCAGGAAGGCACCGGAGCCCCAGAACATCCCTTAGGTGGGAGGCCCAGGCCTCCATGCTGAATGGTTGGGAAAGAACCTGCTGCCTCCTCTATGAGACAGTTCACTGGGCTCTGTGGGTCTGCCACTCTCATGGGTACTTTGTAGATGTGCCTCGTGTGCAAGGGCCCGGCTGTGAGACCCAGTGTTTCATCTCTGCTACTTTGACCCGGAATTAAATGGAAGACGTTTTGTAGCATGGGGTGGGTCCCTCAACTTCCCTACATTAATGGTCTCTTGTGTGTTAGAATTACTTATTGGATGGCATACACTGGCTCAGAGGGGACTTGGTGACTTCTGATGGCCCTTCCTACTTGATGGCTTTGTGATGGTAAAGCTTCTTCTTCTGGCTAGAAGATATAGTCCCTATGGTCAGTGGCAAAGAGATTTCTACAGCAATTTCTATTCACTGTGGTCCTGGGGAGAAAACTTGCACTTCTGTTAATGGCTAGAGAGAGTTAACTGGAAGAGAGCATGCAGGCTTATGGTCTCTCAGTCTCCCGCTATGTCATTGGATCTGGCCTGGCATGCTTGGGAGGACCAGCTGGTGGTGTTTGCCTGGCAGATGCGTGAGAAACTCTTTTCAGGCTGCCATGCCAGTACTGCCTTAGGGTCACCAGAAAGACAGGAAGTGTTTGATGAATAGTGGCAGCCCTTCCCGGTGGAGGCTGTTGGCCAAATGTAAAGAGTGCTGCTAGATGGGGGAGGGGAGGGCTGGATGACTAGATTCAAGTCCCACTTCCGTTTCTTACTAGCCTGTGGGCTTTTGGACCTCAGAGTCCTCATCTCTAAAGCAACAGCATTGGTCTAGGAGCTAGAGAGAGCTGAGGTTCCTTCTTGCTCTAAGAGTCTCTGAGACCCCACAGAGCACAGGCACATGCAGGCATGACTGGGCTTATCCAGGTGCAAAAAGCTTCTCTGCCCTGTGTGCTCCTAGGGAAGACTGGGCCTCTGCCTAGTTCTGATGGGCTGTCTTTGTAGAGAAGAAAACCTCTACTGCTCTTTCCCATCTGTCCTCAGAGTGCATGCCCCAAGGGAGGTGAGAGCACTTCCATTTCACAGGTGAAGATGTTTGAGTGATAGATTCTCAGCACTGTGGCCTGTCTTTTCTGGGCTGAGCAGCTGCAGGTTCTCCCAGCAGTCTTCGTATTTGTAATTTCCCTTGCCTAGATGTACTTGAGACTATTTCTCTTAAATTGAGGTATCCACATGGAAACAATACAAATGTGGCCAACCATTACAGATGGAATGCAAGAAAGCCACTGAACACTGTCTGTAATTTGAACATTTCCCCAGTCAGACTTAACCTCTATTTACTCTAAATCTGTGGCATCTTATTAAACATCTGCCCATTTCAAGCTGAGAAATAGTTTTACTTATGTGTTTCTTTTGTTTGTAACTTTGTGTGTAAAAGGCCCTTATTTAAAGATAAGGGCTGACTCTGGCTCCCCCTTGAGGATAGATGGCTGTGATTTGGCAGCCCTACATAAAACTCTGTAGTGTATACTATTGTTTATGTCATAAGACAGCAAATAGTTTAATGACTTGAATTGGTTTGCTTATTAAAATATCATCTTGGGGGTTCTTTATACCGTTGTAAAGATAGTTGGACTGAATACGTATCTGTCTTTTTAAAGTGGTACCTCTGGGCAGCTCTTCTTTGTAACTTGGGCACTTGGGGGTTTCTCTGGGCATCTCCTTCCTCATCTTTAAAATAAGGAGATTTTGCCAGTTCTAAAATTACATGACATGTTTTGGAATTAGATAAGGACCTGTCTTCACATCTATGATAGCTGTTATTTTGTGAATATTGCCCCTTTTTAGGAATTCATTATGTCCCTAAAGGATGACTCATCTTTTTCTTACCTTATACCTCCAATTCCTTCTTCTCAACCTTCTCCTGATTTTTGCCATCATCACCCCTGCTCTGTTTCTCTAAGCTCAATGGGAATAGCACAGTGGTTAAGAGCAAGGGCCCTGGAATGACCCAGCCTGTGTTCTGGGTCCCCTACTGACCAGATTCACCTTGGGTGAATCATATATCCTCTCTGTATCTGCTCCAGTATCTGTAAATAGAGACCTACCTTATAGAGTTGTTGATTAATAAGGAAATGCATGTAAAGTGCTTAGAATAGTGCCTAGTGGAGTTTAAAAGAACCATCCATTGTTGTTGTTGTAGTTGTTGTTTTTTGGGGGTAAGGTGGCAAGTATAACCCAGAGTCACTATCAGACTCTTATTCTAAGGAAAGCAGTAAATACACACACGGCCCCTGAAGTTTCCAGTGATGCCTGTTCTGGGTGGAAGACCAGTGCAGTCCACTGTCCCCACCATCAGGAGGAAACTCTGGCTGACAGGCAGACAGAGAAGGCCAGGGAGAAGCAGGGCAAGCCAAGGGTTTCAGAGATGGGGTCACAGCCAGGAGGTTATTCATTATCTCTACACTACTCAGTAAACACTAATTGAGGACCCCTGTGGCCAGACCCTGCAGCAGGTACAAAAAAGGATCTGGTCTTTGGGGGACTCAAACCAGCAGGAAAGGTAGATAGGTCAATAAACAATTATAGTGCCCTGAAGGGCTGAAAAGGGAGCATCTTAAGAGTCTGGAGTTGAGGGAAGCGGGTGTGGCTCAGTGGATAGAGCCCCCGTTTACCATATGGGAGGCCCGGGTTCGCGCCCCGAGGCCTCCTTGTGAGGGCACGCCGGCCTGAGCGGTGCGGTGGGCTGATGCAGCAACCTCACGGCAGGAAGCGGCTGT
>JAQZBX010014481.1:7856-38685 GCA_029593785.1 Cabassous unicinctus
TTTTTTTTTTTTTTTGGCTGCTGCATCAAAGTTCCCTCCTTCCCTGTCTTTCGGCTACTCTGCCTACTCTGCCACCTCCTCCCACCCACGGAGCCCCAGGCTCAAGCCTTCCGTCTCTCCTCCAGGCCCTCTCCCTCATCCCACACAGTCTGGTCCCCGCTCTGACGTGCGCAGCTCAGCACATCTGCATCAGACTCTCCCAGGCAGCTTTCTGGAAATGCAGATTTCTGTATTTTAACACCCACTGCCACCAGCCTCTGCTCTGGGTTTTTCCTCTTCTCCTTTCCAAGGCTCAACAGTTACCTGCTCTCGTATCCCATTTCCTTTTGGCCTATTTTGTCTGAAGTATTCTTTTTGAAGTTTGTAATCCAAGGAATGACAGCTGCATTAACTTCTCCGGCAAGGGAAGGGGAGAGAAAATGGTATTTTGGCTGCTCTGCAGCCGACCCTGCCCGTGTGGGATAGAGCCCACCCTTTCCCCTGCCTAGAGGATAATGGCAGCATTTTCTTGGTTCCTCAGCAAGTTCTCTAGAGTGGTCAACGGTGGAAGGGGAAGAAAATAAAAACTATATTTTGAGGGAATAAACTTGGTGGAAATTTTTAGGATATAGATTAAAATACACAACTGAACTTCTCATTTTGAAAGATATTTCGTGATTCTATGCATCCTTGGCATAACTTTCATTCCTGTATCTAATAATATATCTTTTCACTTAATAAATTGGTAAGCATGTTGAAAAAGTAATAATCATAATGAACACACGTGCAATGCACTTTTTGTTGTCTTTACATCCCTTCAGTTATACCCTATTTTTCCCCATAATTAAAGAAAATCTCCAAAATAACTGCATCATTGCAGCAGTGTTTTAATTTATATTAAAATTACAAAAAATAGCAAATGATTCTTAATTAGAGACCTTTCCCGTGTTTGGAATTGCATAAATTTCTACCCCAAAGGAGGGAACTAGGAAACTGTTTCCTGTGAAGTGCTGAAATATAAATTATTTTGCCAAGATTCCTGCAGCAAATCTTGAAAAGCTCCATTTAACTGCTGCAGTGAATTTCTCTCTCTCTCAGCATCACTTATGTGTGAGTGACTTTTCCTGATCCGCTAGCATAACAACATTGCTGCTATAAGAATTAAAGGTACATGGGAGATTTAGTATTTAAAAAATCTATCCCTTCCATGAAATTTATCTTGTAATCTGAAGTATACATCTCTGATTGCATCCTAGGCTTTCAAGTAAAACACAAATTAAAAATATTTATTCATTTGATAATCCTAACAGAAGGAACACAAGTCTGAATGGTCAACTCGAGATATCACTGGCCATTTGGTAGGATCTTAGCCCATGCCTCAGGGTGGGAGCTCTTGCCTGGTTTCTGCAGAAGCCGTCTTTTCAGACATTAGCAATAAGCAGTGGATCTGGCTTGATGGAAGTGGAAAATGCTATTATTGTTAGAGAAATGGTTTGTTTCAAATAGACATTCTAGTAAATCCAGATCCCAATTATTCACTTAAGGTTTAGTTGGAAATTATCTTTCCTGGAAGATCTTTCTGGAAAAATCTACTAGAAAGATTTTTCCTTTCTTTTTTTGATGTTGATACTAAAAAGTGGCCTGAGGGACCATGTGTCACTTAAAGAATTTTTTTTCCTGTAGCTCCAATTTATAACATGATTCTTAGCTCCAGACCTACACGTACCCAGATGTAATCAATATTCGCACAAGAATGCTCTGTATTTGATGCTTTTAGGGGGAAAAAACAAATTTTATAATGGCTTAACAAGACAAAAGTAAATAAAAATTCCGTTGCCTTAAGGTTTCAATATGGCACAGTAAAAATATTTCTGTCCTCCTTTTTTTTTTTTTCAAAATTCACCTCAAAATACAAGGAGAAAAGAAGCAGAACATGAAGTCTGCTGTCAGTGAAGTTAAGAAGTAGCTGAACAGTTCAGGCAGTGGTGTGTGCGTTTGCTCTGCACGGCAAAGTGCGGGGTGATTGGACAGGACGTGCCAGCAGGGATCTCAGCCAAGAGGAGGGCAGTGGGAAGGGCAGCGTGACGACTGCTGCATGACGCTCCCGTCTGCATTTCGAGTGGCAAGACTCCCACTTTCTTTCTCCATCCAGTGCCAGGGTATAGCCAAATGTCCCTCCAGATAAGAGACTGGAGGATCTTTCTCCAGAGAAATTGAAATGTCCTGGAGAAAAGGCCTACAGATACTGGCAGTTGGGGTCCCTAGCAAGATAACCCCAGGTTGCCATCCATTAGCCACCCATCAATACCTGTGCCTGCGCCAGGGATTTCAGGCAACATTCAGTTGCTTTTCCCTTAAGTACAAGTAGAGGGACAAGGATCTCCAGCCATACAAGCAGGGATGAAAGGAAAAGGCTAAATCAAAAACAAGCAGTCAAAGGACCTCAGAGAAAATAGTGAGCTGGAAAAAATTTCAGAGGTGCCATAATCAATGTCCTTGGGAAGATACAAGGAGAAAATCCATGCATGAGGCACAAGGAGGATGTTCTTTAAAAATAGACAAGAAAGTACTCGTATAAATAAATCATATACACAAAAATATAAATATAATAATAAAATTGTTGGAGTTTTAGAATGAAAAGAAGAGGGGTTAAACATTGGAGAGAAAAGATAGGAAAATTAGAGCATCAATCCAGGAGGCCCAATATCTAACAGCAGGAGTTCCAGAAAGAGTACACAGAAAACTGGGGGAGAAAAATCGTCAAAAAAATCATAAAATTTTGCCAAACCGAAGAGCACTGGTCTCCAGACAGAAATAACCCAGCACATGAGCGTCCAGCTCAGTGAGTACAAAAAGCTCTGCCCCATGTCGTCATGAATTTAGAACAATGGTAAAGAAAAGTTACAGAAAAAATCCAGAGGACAAAGACAGGCCAAAGAATCTGGCAAAAGGATGGTAACTGTCTTCTCAACAGTAACACTGGAACTAGGAAAGGAATGAAAAGCACTTTCAATTTTTTTATTTTCCACCTAAACTTCTATACTAAAATAATTTGTTATTCAAGAGCGAGGGTAGAATAAGGAAATTTTGATATGCAAAAACTGTCAAAAAGTTACTTTCAATGTACCTTTCCTCAGGAAACCACTGGAAGACATATCAACATAATAAGGGGAAGAAAAATAAAAGTAAGCAGGAGGAAACCTTGGGCTCTAAGGAAGAGAGAACGAACATAGGAAAGAAGGAAATAAACTCACCAGTGGTAGAAGAGCAAATTTCAGGCCAGTAGCCATGCAGCAGGCTTAGAGAACAGCAGGTCCAGATTGCAGGAAAGAGAAATGGAGAGAAAAGGGGAGAAGAGTAAATGGAGTTGATGAGTTCTGTGATGCAGTTGATCATATAGAAAAATAACATTGAGAGAGTTTTGCACAACCCGCAAAGAATGTAAAAAGACAGTTAAATAATCAAAGAAAATTAAAATAAAAAAGCATGCACATATTAACTCTAAGTAAAATGAAATGAAAATATAATCACAATCTATGTAATTGGCTTGACGTGAACAAGTAAGTGTAGCTAGCAACATAAATACTAGTATTGGTTGAGCCAAAATAAAATAAAATTCTATCGAAGGGTTGAAGAGAGAAAAAGAGCGTGCAAGTATACGAAGATCCTCAGTTTCTGAGGTTTTAAATTAACATCATATAAAATTATTGAATCAGAATAAAAGCATTTTTGTATACACATATCATTTAGAAATATTGGGGAGGGGGACACCACCTGAAGAGGTGAACGTGGTTTCCTGTGGGGAAAAGGATGAAGTGGGAGATCAGGTGACAAGGAATGCTGTTTTCAGTTTGCTTTTCTTATAAGCATCTTAGAGCTATTTAACTTTTAAAACTACTTGCAAACAATACTTCGATAAAATAAACATTGATAAAAAAATTTTAAAATCAACCCAACGTTTCTAAAACCTCGAGATATCCTAACAGGTTTGCCTCATGAACAATTACACGATCAAAAACATTGAAGTCACAACCAAGTAAGGAATCTGAAATCAGTAGGAGCGATTTCTTTCTATTAGATCGTATTGAACATAAATGTTCAAAAAAGGCAAATAAGTAAATCTGAAAGGACTCCCCACCGTCACCACTACACATCAGGATTGGCTCATCTTGGATTGCCGATCAGTCTGGACTTTTGTTTGGAAGGGAAGAGAGGCGTGGAGCTCGCGGACATGCCAGCGTGTATGTCCATCCCTGGGCCAGTTGGCTGGGGACGCCGCAGGGTTTCTGTGGAAGTCAAAAACGGGGTGGGGGACGAAAAAGACCCGTGAGAATGAGGAAAAGATTCCTGGAGTCAGGCTTCACGAGAGCACTGAAAGGTGCAAAAGAGTCCATAGTTGAAGTGAATTCAATTCTTAAATTAAAGAACAATCTGTAGAGATATTCCGTGGCACAGAATTGACTTTATGTTCAATTGACTTTTTCTTCAGCAAGAATATACTCATATACTCTTCTCTTCTCCCTTGTTGAATTTAGACCTTTCAGAAAGGGTTGGGTTTTCATTACTTCAAGTTAGAGTCTTTAATGGCCCCTATAAAACATGTGCAGGATGTACATGGGGTAAGTATCTTTTAATTTCTCCATCAGATATTCAAGGATCGTTAGAAGGGAAAGGTTCTAGAAGGAGGGCTCAATAGACAGCTTGTATTTGTCCTCTACCTGGCATGCTGCTAGCTCCTGAATGTCTGCTGGACTCGAGAGGCAAGGCCAATACCGCCATCTGTTGATGCTCTGAGCATCCCCGAAGACGCTTGTTTGTGTCCAGAAGCTATCAGTCCTTGCAGCTTCAGGCTCATCTCCACTGAGGAAGGCTCAGTCTTTTGAAGTGAGAAATTGTCCTTTGTATTATGATCATTTGTGGGTAGAGCCTGAAGTAGTGAGTGCTGCTCTTCTGTGATGTAGCTGTATGGCAAGCTAGGTTCAGAGTTCACCAGCCCACAGAGTCCCATTGCTATTGAGCTTCCTGGTTTTGGTGGCCTTGGTTTCCTCGGGTGCTTTTGTGGCCCAGGTTGCAAAGGGGATTACGGCGTCACTGAGAACTTGGAACCAGATGTGCCCAGTCCAGTCCAACTGGGCGACTGCTTGATGGCTGCGTTGATCCAGCTGAAAGCTGCTGCCACTCTGCTGCCACCATCTCTCTTGCAACCACTTTGGCCCCATGGCCTCCCAAACCACACTGCTTCCAGGATAGGAGAAGGATCCTCCTTCTTTCCATACTACATTTGATCAAAGGATGTCCCACAGGGCGTTTCTTAGACCTGCACGCATTTACCGCCATGTACTCTGCTAGAGTGGCTGGGTGGGGACAAGTCTGGTTTCGCTGCACCTGGCATGAATGGTACATCCACGTCCTCTTGATTCACTTCACTCACCCAGGATTTTGAGAGACCCTGTTGCACCTTTTTACCATCTGGCTTCAGTTTTCCCCAGCTTCTCACTCCTGACAAGCGTGTCTCTATATGTATAAACCCCAAATCCCATTGATATACAGGATTCCCCAACCTGAGTGTCCAGCTCAAAATCAGAAAGATATGCAGGCTGAGGGACACGACTCAGCTTATTGCTGAAAACATCCAAATCCCTCAGAAACCGGATTGCACGGGGCTGTGTCATCTAACTCCTTTTACGGAAAACATCTAAACCCCAAGATCTGCTGAGAAGCCCTCTTATGTAATATGGGCCACGACCCCTCCACTCTGCCTCTGTCACCTACTGGCTTCTCACAATTGCTTGTAGAATATGCTCCAACATCAACTTACAGCATTACATTCATGCATTAGAGTGATAGAAAAGAGGAGAAAAATCGTTTTGAACACATCCCATATACTTTTGTACCAACACAAAGAACCACCATGGGTTATCATTGTAAATAGCCAATAAAATAAGGGATTGGAGTCACATTACTAAGAAAATATTTGCATGCTCCCCACAACGTGGTACCTCAGGAGCATAGTTGGGGTCGAGGAGCATGATCAGTCCTTGCACCTGTGAAGAACATCCATGGCATATCAGACTTCAAGGTGATACTAAACCACGTATTGGGACTCCACCAGGTGGCAGGACCTGGCACACATGACCCCATCTGGTCTTGACAGCAGCCCTGGAGGTGGATGCTCTTCTTCCCAATGTACAGGTAAGGCAACTGAGGCTCAGAAAGGTCACACACCTTGCCCACATCACACAGCTATTAAGAGGCAGAACGTTCGCTCAACCTAACCCAAACCTTGTGTTCTCCTCCCTATGGCACATGTGTCCCTTATGATCTGTACAGCATGAGCTTCTCAGCTTCACAGACTCATGGCCCAAGAGTTCTTTCCTGCTCCGTGTTCTGTGTGTGTGCTACCCAAGGTGAGTCTTTGTTTTATTTTCTGGAAATCTTATTATCAAGATGACAGGATTTTGAATATGTTCTTTTAGACTATCCTTCCACCCTTTTCTTGCCTTGAGAACTGCAGACCAGGTGAGGCCCTTGAAGACAATTTGCTGTCGTTGCTGCGCCATTAATGGCTGGACAGGCCACTGTTATCGTCACAGGTGTCGCTGTCAGACCCTAAAAGCTTTCTAAATACTGAGCTGTGCTCTGCATACGCGCTCATTGCCTCCACAGTCATGAAGTGACTAACCTGCTTTTAATATTGGGGGGCAGGGGGCGCAATGTGAGTCCCATAGCTGCTCTGCTGTGAACCTAGTGCTGCCTGGAGATTTGGGGTGGGGGAGGGTTGAAGCGGATGAATCATTCAGGAATTCATTGCCCAGACTCACCCACCTGGGACCTGTTTCAGAAAGAGAGACTAACTATCCCCCAAGTGCGTCACAGCACATCCCTGACCCACTGGAACTCGGAACCGAGAGCTCTGCTTTCCTTGGGTGCCGTTGATGGCTGCGGTTGGGTTTTAACCTGCACCTGGCATGGAGCGTTTCTTTGGCTCCTGCCTGTTTCTCTAGGATCTTTATTCAAACCCTTTCACTCTGCCCTCTTTATTACATTTTGCCACTCTGCTTCAATTTGCTCATAACACTTACCTGTGCCCCAAAGGGCTGTTTATAAAAGGCTGGCATTGCTGTGTCTTCATCAGCAAACTTCTTCTTTCGTCTAGGCACTGTGGAGAGTGGTGAACCCTACGCAGTTTACGGGCTATAATCTAGAGGAATGAGGGGAATGGTTAATCCATAAGTGGCTGAGTCCATAGTTTCAGAGAAAAAGAGTTTTTGTGTACTGTGAATGTCCGTGTGACAGCCAATTCTCCCAGTGTTTGGGTTTTCCAATAATAATAGTACCAGTTTGTCGTTTACTTTTTGCCTGCCATGTGCTGAGCAGGGTATTATGCAGTTTGCATGGATTAAACAACTAATTCCCTAAACAATTTTAGGAATAGCACCTCCAGTTTATAAATGAAAAACTGAACTTGAGAAGAGGAAATAATTCTTTCAAGGACCCAAAGATAATAAGTTGCAGGATTTCAAAAGGTGTTTGTTACATGAATAAAAGAAGAAAATTCATAAGTAAATAAAAATAAATTCAATGAGTATATGTGCTTTGAAGGAAATAACACAGGGCAAAGTGATAGAGAGCGAGATGGGATGGGGAAATCAAGGAAACCTCTTTGAGGAAATACTATTTGTGCTGAGATGTGCAGAAGGAGGTGCCCAGAGGACAGTATAGGGGAGGGCATTCCAGACAAAGGAATGCCACTTCAAGAGGACATGAAGTGGGAAAAAGAAGGGCAGTGTGCCTGGGGCATTTAATGCAATGAGAAGCTACTGGAACTTTCATTATATCATAGTTCTTCAGAGATGGGAGGAATCTTCATGTGTAGAATATCTGATATTTGGAGCTTTTCAAATCTTCCACAGTTTCCACAGTTTGATTCTGACGCAGAATCCAAAATACACTCTGCTTCCCAATCTTCTTAGCTGCTAGGGTGTAGACGTGTCACTTGAACTCTGGCAGGCAAACTCATCCATGTGGAATGTTAATTTGGATATGAAATTCCATAGAAATCAGGTGTGGCGCAGTCACCCTTTGGGCTGGTGGAGGCGGCAGCAGAAGTAGGTTTATTTCTGGGGCTGTGGGTGATGATGGTGGCAGAGGGATGCGGATCTGGGGCCAGTTCTGTGGTGCGATTCTGGGAACTGTTCCTGGAAGCTCAGAGCTGATTCCATCCCTCCCGACCCTCCAGCAGGTCTGTGAGAGCTCTAATATACCTCAGTAAATCTTCTGCTTCAAACCCGCTACCATGGATTCTTTTCTGCAACTAAGAATTTGAAATCATCAAACATTATCATTTCACCATTAAGGAAATGGAAGTTAGCCCAAGGTGACATAGCAAAGTAGTGATAGAGAATGAGAATGGAACCCTTAGACAAGGGCCGTTTTTATTTCATGTTGCTATGCCCCTGTAGGTATGTCCTCACCATCAAAGTTTAGTTGTAAATTCCTAGAAAGCAGCACCTGTTCTCCTTCCTGTCTTCTCAGCTACAGGTCAAGTGCAGGTGGGAGCTTAATGTTTGCTAGTAAGAAGCAATGAGCATGTCTGTGTCCTGATAGCTTTGGGACAAAGCCATACCAGCATGGCCTTTTTTCTTTGAGAGGGCAACCAGGCCAATTTCATCGCCCCAAATCCATGTAAATTATTAAACACTGAAAACAAATTTCAGGTTAAACAAAAAATATAGTACTCAAGTCCCCAAACTTAGAGTGCAGTACATGCTACTTTCTCTCTGCTGTTTTTTTCCCATGAATCACATAATTATCTCTTCTGTTGAATATGTGATGTGAAGCTCTAGGCATATCGCCACCAATATGGCAGACCAGTGGTTCTCCAGTGTGGTCCTGGGGTCAGCAGCATCCTGCAACATCTGGGATCTTGTGAGCCATGCATCTTCTCAGGCCCCGCCAGATCTCATGAATCATAAACTCTGGAGCTGAGGCCCAGCAATAGGTTTTAACTGGTTTTCCAGCTGATTCTGGTGCTCACTAAAATTTGAGAGCCACTGTGGTAGTACATCACCCTAGCATTAAAATGTAGTTTTAAATATCAATAGAAGGAACCCCAGGCTAAAATACCAACGATATAACTGTACCAGCACAAGATTGAGGCCTTTTTACAGGAGGGAATAAATCTCTTTGTGAATTTATGAGTTTCTCCATAGCTAAGTGTATATGAGTTTTTTTTTTTAAAAATTATGTAAACAAAATTGATGAGTCTCTAAAGGAAGTCAGACCATTGACCTTATGAGTGTAGCTTATGGTCTCATCTCATTGAGAATGTTATAAAGACCATGGTCAAGGTTAAGGACGCAATGAATACCACATTAAACTCTATGCTTCATGATATCAAGGCATGTACATTAAAAGAGAGTGTTAGCCCAACTCTGGCTATACTCTTTGATTTTTCTGGAACCATTTATTACATTCCCTTTCCCAGATGCTAAGAAATTGGTTGAATAGAATGCTCCAGCATCAGCCCCAGTGTTATCTCCATATTTTTTTGAGTACCCATGCCATAAATAACACTGTTTTTTTTTTTGCTATGAAATTTTGGAATTTACAAAATGCTTTTTCATTTGTTTATTTATGAATCTGTTCATCAGCAATATATTAAATGGCTACTATGAACTACTATAAATAAAACAGCAAAGTTTCTACCATTATGGAGCTTACATTCCAGTAAGAGAAACAGACCGTAAAGGGAGAGGGGAGGGGGTTGGGTATATAGGAATCCCCTATATTTTCTATGTGACTTTTCTTTACTCTAAAGCTTCTTTGATGATAAAGTGAAAAAAAAAAAAAAGACACTGGGGGAATATAAGGAAGAAATTGTCACTGTACATAAAAGATAACAGATCTTGTGATGAAAGAAACATTGAAAAAATTTTTATTCTTTATTTTTTTTGATTTTTACCTTTTTAATTTTTTAATACTTTTTATTTTGTATATTGTATTTTATTTGCTATTAATATTATTTTACTTTCTTAGTATTTTTATTTGTTTATTTCTTTAGCTTTGTTTTTGGGGAGGTTTTGGATTGCAGAAGGGTCACAACTGTGACAGGGGAGAATCACTGGTACAATGTGTTGGTGATGGAGAGATGTGTGGGAGGGGTGCATCTGGGACATGCCTCTGTGAATATGTTTAAGTGGTCATGGGGCCTTGTCTCGGTGGATGGCAACCCACACAATAACCAAAAGAATATTGAATTCCCATCCTAGGAAGTCCTGCTACATTCTTTAATGGAGTAGCAAGAATCCCCTGAGTACATGGGCAGTGCCTAGTGAAAGAGGACAGACCATTACACTAGGCCCTTGATATTGATGATTGTACTTATGAACCTTTGTTTGAGAAATTGAAACTTAGCCTAGTATTAAATATTGCCTAAGAGTACTTCTTGAAAGCCTCCTTGTTGCTCAATGTGGCCTCTCTCTAAGCAAAACTCAGGATATAAATGCACTAACTTCCCCTTGTGTGGGGCATAACCCCCAGGGATGAGCCTCCCTGGCACCAAGGGATTATTAACAAGTGCCAACTAGTGGTGCATTTAGAAAAAGACCTTGACCAAAAGGGGGAAATATTAAATACAAATGAGTTTTTATGGCTAAGAGATTTCAAAGTGAGTTGGAAGATCATTCCAGAGGTTACGCTTATGCATGTCTCAGCAGGATATCGTTGACGGCTTCAGTAAATATGGCCTCAAATAGTGGGGCTCCTGAAAGCTCTGGAGACATCCAGATATTATAGGCAGGGCAGATAGCTCAAGAGTTTGGTGTCTTGCCAGTGGGCCCTACTTTGGAATTTACGCTCTCCAGTGTGACAGAGTTGGACTCACTTGTGGTTTCCCTGCACATGGCTCTTCTAAAGTGCATTTCTAATAGACAGCAAATAGTTGGGTTATGCTTCTTTATACAATCCAAAATTTTTTGCTTTTTAAATGAGATGTTTAGATTATTTATATTTAATGTGATTATTAACATTGTTAGGTTTAAATATACCATCTAGATATGTATTATCTGTTTGTCCCATTTGTTCTTTGTTCACTGTTTCTCTTTTGGGAAATAATTGAATATTTTTATGATTCCATTTTATTTCCATTGTTGAATTAGTCATTAAACTCATATATTATTTTAGTGGTTATTTTAGGGTTTATGGCATAGAGCTTTAATGCATCACAGTTTATATTCTAGTGATATTATTACTTCTTATATAGTATAAGAATCTTAAAACAATATACTTCCATGTTTCCTGGTCTTTGTTCTGTTATTGTCATTAATTTTACTTCTCCATATACTATCACCCTCAAAAGACATAGTTATAACTTTTGCTTTAAAAATCAACAATCTTTTAAACGATTTAGATGATAAGAAAAAAATACTTGCTGTTACCAAGAAGGTTACATATCTGCTAGTTTTCATTTTTTGTGTGTGTAGATCCATTTTTCCATCTGTCATCATTTTCCTTTGGCCTAAAGGACTTCATTTACCATTTCTGGAGTATAGATGAAGAATTTCAGCTTTTTATGTCTGAAAAGTCTTTATTTCACCTTTATATCTGAAAGATATTTTTGCTGGGTATAGAATTATAGGTTGAGCTTTTATTTATTTCAGTACTTGAAAGGGGTTTTTCCACTCTCACCTGGCCTTCATTGTTTCTGATAAGTTTGAGGTCATTTTAAACTTTCTGCCTCTGTTCATAATTTGTCTTTTTCCCTCTGAATACTTTTAAGATTTTTCCCTTTATTACTGAGTTTTAAGCAGTTTGATTATGGGGTCACTTGGTATAATTTGGAAAAATTTTAAATCTTTCTTGTGCTTATATTTTGTTTAATTTCTTGGATATGTGGGTTTATAGTTTTCATCAAATTTGGTAATTTTTTGGCCAATATTTTTTCCAAATATTTTTTTCTGACTCTTCCTCTTTCATGTCTCTCAGGGATTCCAATTACATGTATATTATGCCCCTTGAAGTTGTTCAATATTGTACCAATGTACTTTTCTTATTTTTTCAGTTTTGTTTTATCTCTCTGCATTTCAGTTTGGGTAGTTTCCTTTGCTATGTTTTCAAGTTCATTAATATTTTCTTTTGCAGTGTCTAATCTACTGTTAATTCCATGTAGTTTATTTTTCATCTCAGATAATGTATTCATCAGCTCTAGAAGTTTGATTAGGCTCTTTTTTATTTTATATCTGCCAGGTCTCTACTTAACATGCTTAATATTTTTTCCATGTTTAAATACAGAATACCATTATAATAACTGGTTTACTATCCTTGTCTAATAATTCTATCATCTCCGTTATATCTGGATCAGAATGACTGATTGCTTTTATCTTCATCATACATTATATTTCCTTGATTGTTTGCAAGCCTAGTAATTTGATTAGTTACCAGATATTGTAAATGTTGCCTTGTTGGATGTTGGATATTTTTATAATCTTATAAATATTTTTGAGCTTTCTTCTGGTGTTCTGGAACACAGTTATGTTTCTTGGAAATAGTTTAATCCTTTCAGATTTTAGGGAGGATCATAACCACATTAATTCTAGTGATAACTATTTTTTTCTACTACTGAGGGAAAACTCTTCTGAGTCCTCTATCTAACTGCCCTATGAATTGTGACTTTCCCACCCTGGATGGTGGAAACAGAAATGATTCTCAGCCTTATGTTACTTCAGGGATTTTTTCCTTCTAATCATTTCCTCACAAGCACATGCTGATCAGTTCTCAGCTGAAAACTTGAGATCTCTGGAGTTCCCTTCCTCAGGGCAGCTCTCCTTCCCTGTGAACTCCAGTTTCCTAGGCCTCTCTACACTCCCAGCTCTGTGTCAACTCAGAGAAACTGTCAGGCTCTGCCTGTGTCCTCCCACACTGTCTCACATTATGAAACTTTCTCTAGGCAGCAAGCCTGGGCTCACTTCATTTGTCTCCAGTCTCTCAATGATTACTGTCCATTGTTACCTATAGTCCAATGTCATGAAACCATTCTTTCATATATTTTATCAGTTTTTTAGTGGTTTCATTGAGGAAGGCAATTTTGGTCTCATCTCTCAGGAAATAGTGGTCCCAAGATAAATTCTAGTGCCAAGTTTTAATATAATGAAAATGTCACATTGATATATCAACATTTGCAGAGTAGTTTGTAGTTTACAAAGCTATAAAGGAAACACCATCCTTCCTAATTCAGACTTTTAAACTCTCTCCAAAATCTAATAGCACTATTTTTGTTGTTTTTTAAAAAACATTTTACTTTCTACTTAACTACCTTTCTGCTCCTCAACATAAATTCTATCTTATTCTAATAGTATTGTTATGCTAAATCTCATCTAGTACATTCCAGGGTAGACATGTGTTAAAGAAAATTGACCTCTATGTTTAAATTTAACTTGAACTTTTCCAAGAAATTAGAAACTTCTGATAAGGATAGTTATTGGAAAGGGTCAGCTGAGTGTTTCCTGATTTGACTTTAATGAAATGGTAGACTTGGTTTGAAAAACAATCAACCACAAAGGAATAAGTAAGCCTAAAACTAACCTATAAATCAAAACCCACTTGCTCAGTGACCAATCTGAAGCAAAGCATCACTTTTGGAAGACCTACCTTCTGCTATTTAAGCAAATGTCAACCAATCACTATAATTTTTCATCTTTGAAAATCTCCTAACTGTGAATTCTGTATATGAACTGACTAAAATTCTAAATCTGAGAGCTTATCTCTTTGTAGACTGATTCCCTGATTACAAAGAATTGCTTCTCAATAAACCTTGTTCAAATTTAATTAATTTGATTAAAATTTCTTTTTGACAGTTGGCTGGTGTCAGAAGTGGGATTTGAGGACCCTTCCCATCATGTATTGAATCTTAAGTGAGGTACCTGCCAGGACCCCTTTGCTCATCTGCAGCTTGATGCTTCTTCTGGTAAGTCACTCCCAGATTAGAGCTCTGTCTTATTCATTGAGCTCTCTGGCTTATTGATTAGCTTTGGTTTTGGAATTGATTTTGACTTTGAGATTGTGGTCTGGACCATTTGTGATAAGTAACCCTTTGGTTTGTTTTTTAAACCTCACTGTAACGTATTAGGCAAAATTTGAAATTCAGTATCATTTGAAATGGACTTTTTTTGCTCTAAACTTTCCTTACTACCTCTGGGGAAAACTTTTGCTTTTTATATGTTTTCTCACTATGGTCATTCTACCTGTAACTTTCTACATAAATGGGTTGACCTTATTAAGGGTAACTTAGAATTACAATGGCCTTTATGGGGTACATTTGATATGAGTATAATAATACATTTAAGAGCTGCACTAAAAAACAAGGTTATCTCACACTTCTCAAAAGGAATAGGGTGTATTCTTTGATTCATATAATAAGGCATCCAAAAGAAATGAAAGTTCAAAATTGGCCTTCTTATAAAACTCTTTGGATGAAATGAATAAAATACTAAAAATATTAACTGAAAATAACTCCTCTCCTTCTCCCCCTCTTGCTTCCTCCTCTGATCCAAATCCAGTTGAAACTTCAGATCTTTTCCCCTTTCCCCTTTCGACCTGATCCTCTAGTTCCCCAATGCCCCTTAAAAATCTGACCTTCTACCAACCAGAGTTCCTGCATCAATATCACACTCTTATAGCCAGCCTTGACATCTGGTAAGGCAAGGGCATCCTCCTTGTTCTTCTGTTTCTTCAAAACAGTCTTAGATATTTTTTAAAATATATTTTTTATTTTGTTTTAAGAAAAAAGATATTTAGATTACATAAATTTTGCATAAAAATATAGGGGATTTCCATATGCCCCACTCCCAACACCTCCCACATTTTCCCACATAAACAACATCCTTCATTAGTATGGTACATTCATTGCACTTGATGAAAACATTTTGGAGAATGCCACTAAGCATGGATTATATTTTACTTTGTAGTTTATACTCTCTCCTACACAATTTTGTAGGATATAGCAAGATATGCAATGGCCTATATCTGTCATTGTAATGTCATTCAGGACAACTCCCAAGTCTCAAAAATGCCCCCATATTTCACTTGTTTTTCCCTCTCCCTTCCCTCAGAACCTCCAGTGGCCACTGCCTCCACATCAATAATATAATTTTTTCCATTGCTAGAATCACAATAAGTCTATAGGAGAATACCAGTAAGTCTACTTTAGTCCATAGTTCATACCCCAATCCTGAGGATTCTAAGATGGCGGTGCCCACTCCAGCTCTAATTAAGAGGAGGCTTCAATCCCATGGGGCAGATGATGGGACTCTCTTGCTTGCAGCTGTAGACTTTCTCGGTTCCTTGGGATGGTCGTTGTCCATCATCATCTCCTTGTTAGTTGTCCTGGGTGAGTCCAATGAACTGGAGAGTAGGTATTGCAACTCCGTTGAAATTCAAGGCCCAGCTGGCATGTGGACAGCCCAAAGATTGTAGTCTCTTGGACATACACCTTTCAACCCTAGTACTAATTATAGTTTCAAATAGAAGGGTCAGAAGATCCATGTGTAGGGAAACCACAACTGAATCCAACTCTGTCACACGGGGGAGCATAAATTCCAAAGTAGGGCCCACTGACAAGACATCAAACTCCTGAGGTATTACCCTGACTACAGTGTCTGGATGTTTCTAGAGCCCTCACGAGTCCTCCTATTTGAGGTAATATCTACTTTGGTTGTCAGTGAGATCCTGCTGAGACATGCATAAGCGTAACCTCTGGAAAGATCTCCCAACTCACTTTGAAGTCTCTTAGCCATATAAACTCATTTGTCTTTACCTTTTCCCCCTTTTGGTCAAGGTCTTTTTCCAGTTGCATTGCTAGTTGGTGCTTTGTAGTAATCCCTCATTGCCAGGGAGGGTCATCCCCGGGAGTCATGTCCCATGCTGGGGGGAAGGTAATGCATTTACATGCTGAGTATGGCTTACAGAGAGGCCATATTTGGGCAACAAGGAGGCTCTCAGGAGGTAACACTTAGGCACCCTATAATACTAGGTTAAGTTTCAATTTCAAGAGTAAGGGTTCATAAGTACAGTCATCAATATTAAGGGCCCATCAATGGACCATCTTCCTTCACTAGTCGTTGCCCCTGTACTCAGGGGATTCTTGCTGTTCCATTAGAGAATGTGGCAGAGCTCCCCAGGATGGGAATTCAATATTCTTTCGGTTATTGTGTGAATCTCTACCCACCGTGACAATGCCCTGTGAACAACTGATCATGTTTATATGCCTTATATATATATATGCCCAGGTGACCCTCCTAGTCTTGGATATTGTTAACCTTTTTATTCCAGGAAAAAATATTAGCTGATCTAGTTATAAACACATACACACATGTGCATACATACATGTACACACACACTGGTTTGGGATATTGACTGGAATTTTATTGAAGGTGCACATCAATTTAAGATGAATTGGTAAAATATTTAAAAATACTATATATTCCCAGCCATAAGCATGGTATAGTGGCATTAATATAGTTCTTTTAAAATATTTTACAATGAAACTCTATAGCTTCTTCTAAGGGGAGAGTTCATATCTTTTGTTATTACTGATGTTTGATCATTTCAATACTATTAAAATAATTTTTAAATTAAATGTACTTTACATACAAAAAAGTACACAAGTCAGTTGTAAAGCCTGAGGAATTCCTACTAAGTGAACATATTCATGTAATTTCCATCATTACATCAGAAGACCACTGTGTCTTCTCCTGATCACTTTCCCATTTTTCCTCCCCAAAGGTAATCACTATCATGACTTCTCACACCATACATTATCTTATCTTGCTTTTCTTTTTAAACTCTGTTTCTCATTGGCCTTTAGTGTATTTTTACATCAATACTATACTGTCTTACTTACTGTATCTTTATAATAAATTGTATAACCATTAAAGTAAACCTTCTAACTTTATACTTCTTTTGTTTTGGTGCTTCATGTTACTCTCCATTCCCTCTTTAATGTCTCCCAATGATGTCTTATTCTTTCCCTGTAGGGGTGTTGCACACTTCTGTTTGATTTATTTCAAAGCAGTTAAGGTTATTTTTGGGTGGTATTGTAAATAGTACTTTTTAAAATTTAATTTTCCATTATTTTTCTTTATTTTAATAATTTATCCACCTGTTCCTTTGAATTTTCCATATACACAATCATGATTTCAGCAATTAGAATAGTTTTATTTCTTCCTTCATATCATTTTGCTTTATTTCTTTTTCTTGTCATAATCCACTGGCTAGGGCTACCTGTACAATGTTGAACTGAAATAATTTTATCGGGCTTCTTTGTCTCATTTCTGCTGCTATATAGAGAGGTGTTAAACATTTTCCATTAAGTGTGATATTTGCTGTGTTTGTCTTTTTTTTTTTTTTGTAAATATCTTTTATTAGATTAAGTATTTTTAGTGTGCTTAAAGTTTTTTAAGCCATGAATTGATATTAGAATTTAGAAAATGATTTTTTTGTAATAATAGATATAACCACATGATTTTTCTCCTTTAATTTGTTAATGTGAGGAATTATCTTGGTTAATTTTCTGATGTTAAACCAACTTTGCATTCCTGTATAAATTCAAATTTGTTTTGTTATATTATTATTTTGATATATCCTTTTAATTCAGTGTGCTTATATTTTTTAGGATATTTACATTACTACTTGTGTTGATGAGATTGGAACTTTTCTTTTTGTCCCTTGTACTACTTGATCCTTGGTATCAGGTTACTTGCTAGGACTATAACAATTTGAACATCATAATTTCCTCTACTACTTTCTCAGAGAGTTTCTGTAAGATTGGGATGATACCAACCTTGGGTTTTTAGTCAAACTCACCAGTGGAGAAATTCTCATCTGGAGTTTTCTTAGTGGAAATATTTTTATTTACTGATTGTATTTCTTTAGTAATTTTAGAAATATTTTGGTTTCCTATTTCTTCTTGAATTGGCTTTGGTGAATCATATTTTACTAAGAATTGGTCAATTTCACATAAATTTTAAAATTCGTTGGCATAAATCCATAAATCATAAAAAGATTTAAAAATATTTTCCATGTCCTCATGGTCTTTTAAGATGTTGCCTTTTCATTTGTAATATTGGCCATTTGAGCCTTCTATCTTATTTTCTTGATCATTATCAGAGGTTTATGCATTGTATTGGAGTTTTCTAAAGCCCACTTTGACTTTTGCAGTTTTTATTATCTTTTATGTTTCATTCCTTCTACTTACTTGAGTTTATTTTACTGTCCTTTATCTAACTTCCTTGAATGTATTCTTATTGACATTGATTTTCAGCTTAGTATTCTGTTCTTTCCTGTTGAGGTAAAATTTCTCAGTTTTTATTTGTTTGAATATATGTTTATTTCACCTGTATTCTCTGCATATTCTCATTAGTTGCAGAATGGTAGGGTGATATATTTCCTAATATGTCTCACACAAATATGTGTGGTGACTTACTGGAGTGTGGTCTTGGGTTTCTAGGAAAGGATTTGCTGAAAAACAAAACTAAACTAAACAAAAGAAAAACCTTATTTCTTTAAAAAACTCAAAACGCAACTTTGACGTAAGCACCATGGCAGATGGAGTTTCATACCCAGTACCCTACACAGCAGATAACACCGTTTAGAAGTTTGAAAAATAATAACTCTTTGCCTTCCTCTTTCACCTTCTGTTCCCTCATCCTCCACCTCCACTTCTTCCTGTTGTCACCCTGAGCCCATTTTCCTTCAGATTATGAGAAGATTCATATCTTGCCTGTCTGGAGCGATCACCTGTTTCATTAGTTTCCTGGATACCATTGCATTACTTTTAGGACCCTTCCAATGGTTTGCTAGCCAAGTTTCCAGCTATATATGATTTGATTTACTGGCCAGATCAAATCTCAGCATTAAGTATGTACTTTTCCTCAAAAACAAATTCACAGAAAAACAGTATGTTACGTAAAAATAGTTTTGTGATTTGACTGCCAAGGCTTGTGCTATGAGCCAAAAAAGCGGCATCTGGGACCGGAAGCAGAATGAACGGCTTGTAGAAATGCTTCCTAACTTAGACAGCACTGCTGGGGCGGCTTGGTTGCCAGGAGCAAGCAGGGCAACCTGCAGGCGCTGAAAGAAAGGACCCCGGATGCAAGGGGCCCAGAGGCGCAAAGGCGCGGTAACAAACTCACGCCTGCTCACCTCTCAGTCACACCAGTGCTGGCACTTGTTCTTTTCTCTTTCCAACCTAGAAAAAAAGAGTTCCTCTCTACTTGCCTCATCTTTTTGAAACCTAATACCTCCTTCATTTTCAGTCTAATTTTGCTTCTCTTTTGGATGAGAATGAAAGATATTGGTAATATCAGGACAAAGAATAATTTCCTACATTGGGAGGTTTTAAAAAATAAAAAGGTTTTTTTTTTTTTAACAACTCTGCCTGAGATGGACTATTATCCTATAAAAAGAGACAGTTTTGATGAGAGTCTTAGTTTGCCAGGGCTGCTATGACAAATATCACACAATGGGTATTGGCTTAAACAACAAACGTTTATTATCTCACACTTTTGAAGGTGAGAAGTCCAAAATCAAGACTGTGCTTTGCTGGTGAAGGCTGCCCTGTGTCACGTGGTGGGCTCTCTCTCCTCTCTGGCTTCTTCTGACTTCAGACTTCTTCTCTTTTCCGGACTGTGTCTGAATTTCCTCTCTTTATCATGTTTCCAGGCACATGGGTTGAGACCCACCCTGATTTCAACTTGGCCACATTTAACACCCCTAATGTAAAAGTAACATCTTCAAAGATTGTATTTACAAGTGGATTCACACCCCAGGAACTCAGATTAACACTTGAACATGTGTTTTGTGGGGTACATGATTCAGTCCTCAACAATGAGGTGGTCTGCTACCCCTTTGAAATCTATCTATTCTTTGTTAGCTTTTACTTACCACACTTCCTTGAACTAAAACAATATAACATTGTGTCCAAGCAAATTCTTAAAACTACAACTTTCTTCCTAACACTGTATGCTGTATTTGGTCTCCAAAATAATAATGACAATGTGGTTGAGTTCTACCCTCCATTCTGTTGCATGACAAACCTATCAAGAGATGAATTATAAGCTAGGCTGAGTAATTTAAACAATACTAGAACTTCCACCCAATCTTGTTCAATATAGCCCCTTAATTACTTTTATAGATCTGGGCAAATGGATTCCTTAATTATCTCCTGTAATTGCACATCCAAATAAGCAATGCCTTTTCAAAGCAGCCACCTTGGGAAAATACGTTCTTCTCTGGAGATGTTTCATTCGGGACATGACATGCAGGGACTTGTCTGGGATGGCCCTCGGAATTTCAGCACAACCTTTCAGATACTCTTAGAGGCTGTAAGTATTCATCATTAGAGGGTGAATTTGAGGTCATTAAAGACTCAAATGGGATAAAAATAAAATTAACTGTACGGAAAAATGATAACAATCAAGGCAAATGACATCATTTTGGTTTGGAAAATTAGGAATATAAAAGTAATGAAACTGAAGTTTTCATTATGTGGTCTGTGTACTGGTCCATAAAAAATCTTTTAAAAGAATTCTAAATATATTTGGAACAATAGCAGCAGCATCTGAATAACTGTCTAGGCTCCACGATGAGTGTCTAGAGGATAATGCCTATTTGGATTCATACTTCACTTTAAAAAGTGCCAAATGGGATGCCGCGTGCCGCGAGCCTGCAGCAAGGACTGCGGGATTCAGGAAGAGCTCTGGCTGCGGCACTTGAAGAGCAGCTTCGCAAGTGTTTATTTTTTTAACCTTGAGTTATTTTCATGATGTTCACCCCGTTTCAGCTGAAATCCACATATTCTGTTTGTGAAGTGGACAGCAATCTCGGCTCTCACGACCAGAGGCATTGCAAACAACTTCCAAAACGCCTTTAAACATGCGAGCGCCTTGAGCAGAATCAACAGGAGCATTTCAGGGACGTCTACACAGTTTGAGCTCAAATTAAGGGCTGGCAGTCATGAAGTGGAGTCTGCTGTGTGGACATTCGAGTTAATTAAGATGCACGGTTCCAGGTACTAGGAATAGGGTAAAGGACATCACAGGGCCTCAGGCATTAAGGGGTTAAAACTCTCAGCAAATAGATTTCCATCTAACCTTTTAAAACAAAAAATAGCAGAAGAATTTATGAATGGATTTTACTCAGAGAATTGTCTTTTCTGGGAAAAAAAGAAGAATCAGTCCCGTGCACTTCCAGGAGAATTAAATATTGTGTAGTGATTTAATGCAGATAAAGCAATTCCTTTTCCCAGTATTATTTGGAATACAGTTTGCTCTAAACGATAATCCCACAAGTTTTTATTGTTAGAGCCTAGTAGGCTTTTATAAAATGACCTGGGTATTGGGTAATTGCCCTGTGTCCCTTTCACGCTCTGATGCTTCACAGTGCCTGCCCCCGAGCGCCCTTGGCCAGGGAAGTTTTCTGCCTCCTAGGGAGCAGGCTTTAGAGTCATAACCCCCTCAAGACAGCTCCAGCAGCGTGCTGGGGATTGAATCACGTCCCTCACAGAAGACATTGCCCTGCTCCCAGCCTCTGGTTCTGTGGGGGTGAACCCATTTGAAGATGTGGTTAGGGCGCCCCAAGCTGAAGGAGGGCGGTCCCTAATCAATGTGTTTGAAATCCTTAGAAGCAAAGGAAATAGGACATGGAAAGAGAAGCCCTGGGGAGCAGCCAGAATCTGGAAGCTAATGGAACACAGAAGAGAAAGGAAAAGATACCGCCATGCGCTGCTACATGGCAGAAAAGCCAAGGAACCTCAGAGGCTGTGGGCCGGCCAGGTGATCCCAAGCCTGGGAGGAAGCCAGCCTTCTGGGCTCTAAACGGCGAGCCAGTATCCGCCGTTGTTACGCCAGTCATAGCATGGCATTCGTTTGAGCAGCCCAGAAACCAAGAGAGGGACTATGTTTTACACTGGCTGCCCCTAAGTGGAACCTCTTATATGGAACCTCCCAGTTGCTTTTGGGTTCCAATCCAAAAACGAATAATTTCTGCTTCAAACAGATGAAAAGACAAAGAAAAAGGGCTAATTCTACTGAAAGTTGTTTTTTCTGAGGCGCGGAGTTTCTGACCCGTGTTGATATGGATGTATGTGTACATATGCACACACACTCACATTTACCTGTTGATTTTGGAGGAGACCACCCACGTGAGGGACTTAGATGCCTCCACCTCATATACGTTTGGGGAGCATAAAGTGTAAATAAGACTCATTAATCTGTTAAGAGATTCGGCGCTTACTAACACCCTGCTGATTCAGGTAAACGAGTTCTGCTGTTTTCTCACTTCACAGGGTAAGAATAAAGCTCTGAATAAAAGGCTTTCAGACCCACACACTTAATTGCTATGCTTTGCTATTCCTCAAGGTTTCTACAAATGGATGTTTATATTTTTGAAGAAACTATTTGTTCTTAACAAGGAATTCTTTTATTTTTGCCTTGCTAAATATAGCATATTGTAAATGCACTTACTGATCCTTTTAAACTTCAATACCTGGAGAAGCATTTGGATTCCGAGTGCAAAGTTCCAATCATTCAGACAGATCACACATTTCTCTAAGGAATTGCCTCAGGAATAAAAGAAACATTCTTTCATTAATTTATAAATTATCCACGGTGCAGAGAGCAGCAGGAGAGTAGAGATTTGTCTGGAGCTGGGGTCCAGGCAGCCAAGCAGATTTCCATTCCTAATGGAGGCAGGCTTGGAATCTTGAAGGAGCTGGGCCCAGAGGCTGGGACGAGGAGGGATATCGTAATCCAGGAAGCCATGGCAGAGGAAATAGTGTGCTCTTTCTTAATCTGAGCAAACATTTTCCTTCCTGCACCTTTCCCACCTTGGTCCTAAATTTTCCCTCTCTTGGAAAACAAAATATGAATTCATTTATTGACTTCTTTTTTTTTTTTAAAGATTTTATTTATTTATTTATTTATCCCCCCCTGATGCTTGTGCTCGCTGTGTCCATTTGTGTGCGTATTTCCGTGTCTGCTTGTCTCCCTTTGTTGGGTCATCTCACTGCACCATACGGGCCGGCCTGCCCCCACAAGGAGGCCCCGGGAAGTGAACCTGGGGCCTCCCATATGGTAAACGGGAGCCCTATCGAATGAGCCACATCCGCTTCCCGAATTTATTGACTTCTTGACACTGGGCATTAGGCATACAATGATGAAAGAGATCAACATGGAGCCTTGTCCTCCTGGAGTTTAAGGGTCTAGTGTGTGTGTGGGGATTTCAGACAATTAGACTTCCGTGTACACGTACTGTCCAGGGGAAGCACGTTGTCTTCTGAGGTATCTAATCGAATCTCGTCTCTGTGTAGGTAGGACTTGGGGCCAAAGTCTGCTTCCTGGAGGAAGTTATTAAGCCTAATCCTAAAGGACACACAGGCCTAGCTCAGCAAAGAGAGGGAGGAGGGGTGGCCCAGAATATATTGACGTTGATGGTGTGAGTTGTGGGGACAATGGTTGGAGAACGGAAGAAGAGGTAAGAAAACAGGTTGTAGAGGTAGGTGGTTCTCTGAAGGGCTTTTAGAGGGCAAGTAAAGAACTTTAAACTTTACTGCAAGAACAGTGAGTAATTCTTGAAGAGTTTAAGCAGAGAAGTGACACAACTGGAACTGAATTTTAAAAGCTCATTCTTGTATTCCTTCTATGCAGTCCTTGTAATATTTGAAGATGTTTCTCAGGTCCCATTCTCATTTCTTCATTCTTCAAGTGTCAGGGTTTCCAGAATGTTCACCAAAATGATTGCCTTCTTCTGGACAAATATACTTGTTGATGTTCCTCTTAAAATAGGGAATCCAGAGCAGAATAGGAGGATCCACATGAGATGTATGCAGTAATGTCTTAGTAGGATTTTACTACCTTTTTCCCCTCGATATTATTCTCTTATTATAGTAGATTAAAATTGAAGTAGGCTTTTTGGTAGCTGTGGCATATTTATTCATTTTGAGCTTATAGCAAACTGAAACCAAAATAGACATTTTTCCTAAGTGAAATTGCTATTTGGTCAGGTGTCTCCCATCTTGTATAAGAAAAGCTTTACATACATCCCTGTTAAATGTCATGTTCCCGGTTTCAGTCCATCATTCATGTCTAGTCAGATCATTTTGAATCTTGGTTATGTCATTTGAGGACTCTATCTCAGCCTGTGTCAGTTGCAAATTTAATAAGGATGTGTCCTATATCTTTATCCAAAGAGCAGCTTGTCTCTGGAGCTTACTCTCCAGGTTGATAAGAATATTTTTCTCTGCTTTTATTTATTCAACTAGATATAAACCCACCTATGTATCCTCCAAACCACAGTTTCTCCAAAAGATTCAAAATAATATTATAAAGAACTTGGCCAAATATCTTGCCAATATCAATTCACAGTATTTCCTTGATAGTCTCCATATCTTCCAATGTAGAAGACCAATTAGAAATGGTTTTACGAATGAATTCATTCTGGTTTCCAGTAATCACCTCTGTACCAATCTGTTAAAAAGCTCACCTAGAACTTCGTCTGGAATCAGCTTCCATCGTCCTGTCCTGGCATTTCTGGACTGCAGTCCTTCTCCCTCTCCGGCAGAAGCTCTTCTGTCCTCCACGACTGCTTGAGGGTTTCTGAAATGGGAGGTCCCCTGACAGTGCTACTCACACTGGCACGTCACGGCTCTGTAACTTCCCCCATTCTCATCCTCCCCCAGTCTTCTGGCAGCAATTTCCTCATTGGTAAAGGAGGACAATGATCCCCGAGGGCTGTTGTGTGGATTTCAGGAGCTAATTCATGTAAAGGAATTGGAACAGGCTCTGGGACACAGCAAGTGCCCAATGCCTGTAAGCCATTAGCTCTGAGTGAATTTGCAAATAGTTGTTCTCTGTGTGGTGACATTTGGCTGACTTTCATGCGACCTCTGGCTAGTCACAGTATCTCTTTGAAAATAGATTTCTAATCTGTGATACGGAGATGACAATCACCTCTACTATTTACCCCACAGAGGATCAATTACAGCAGCGTGAAAGGCTCTGATACCCACAAGCATAGTTTGGGGAGCAGATGCCCCGTGCCCGTGGGGGTGCTGAGCCCACACTCCTGAAGTGCTCATGTTTAAGGGGCATGTTGGGGTAAACATCACTTCTTTGCACAGAAGGCAGCTACCGTTAGGTTTAACTTTTTCTGTAAAATCACTTCTTGTCATTCACCAAGAAAGTCAGGCATCTGAATGGCTTCTCAGTTTTAAGACAGCTATGAAATGGAAAAAATAGGGATTTGGCTTGGAATGACTATAGGCACACATTTATTTTCCCATTGACCGCAAGTGAATCTGCCAGTTCTTAAATTGTTGTAAAGATACACACTGAATAGGTCAAAGCTTGATTTTAAACCGTGTCTAAAATAAATAATAAGTATTCCTCTAAAAATACTTTCAGGTTAAAATCTATTTGGTCACTCTTCCTTTCATGAAGCGAGTCCACTTCATAGTTCTTTGTGCTCTGCTCCAACAGAGAGGGCAGGCCCATGTGAGGATGCCCTGAGGCTTAGGCCAAGGCCAAGGCTGAGTGTAATCCGCAAGGGAGCTCTGGGCACCTGACAGCTGTAACAGCTGCAGGTGCGTCCTGCTGGGGTGGGCTGTGAGTTCTCAGTGCTCCTCCAGAGCACACCTCTCCTCCATCTCGACCACCACTGACCTGGACTGGTTACTGAGAAAATCAAGACCAATGCCTGTAACGGCCAGCTGGAGAGTAAGTAGTTGTGGCTGGATATAGGATAGCTGCTATTGCCCACTGCTCTTAAGACCTCGCTCTGGTTAGTAGAGCCAGAAAGAGAGCAAGAGCTGTGATGGTTAATTTAATGTGTCAGCTTGGCTGGCTCCAGTTGGTCAAACACTGGCCTAGATGTTGCTATGCATTTATTTTGTTGATGGGATGAGCATCTATAATCGGCAAACTTCAAGCTGATTACTCTTCCTAATGTGGGTTCTCCTGGTGCAAGCAGTGGAGTATTTTAAGGACCCCTGACTAATATAATAGTTAAACAGACTAGCTAATGGCAAGAGAATGTGGAAGCAGACGCACTAATAGGTCATTTCCTAGCACTTTTTTTTCCAAGCGTACAGGCAGTTTGAAAATTGAAGAGAACTCTTCTTGGTACCTGCCTCTTGAGTCCACAAGTTGAGTCCAGGACTTGGAATTAATTGACAAATCTGAGAGTGTCTTTGGCTAGGAATTTGAGAAAAAATGAAGCTGGCATGGCCATCAGACTTTCTGCCCGGGCACCCGATCCCTGTGTGGTGTGTGACTCTGCTGCCAGATGCTGACTCGTCTGGGGGAAGCTTTATTGGTTTCCAGAGGGCTCCATAAACAGGACGATCGCTGTCACTTTAGCATTTGCCATTCCATGTTGGCCTTGTTTGTCTGCCTGCTTTAGTGGAAGCTGAGACGAGTGGAAATCTGTCGCTAGGTTGCTTGTTGTTTGGTTCTGTGCCTGGAGGGATGGTCACCAGCATTGAGTAGCTTTGTGCTATCCTCAAGTTTCTTGGCTGGGTTCCAGTTCCCGACTGTTGCCAGACATGTACGGCGCTGGAGAACAGAATTTATCCTGCCAGTCACTGATTAGTTTTTGTTTAGAAATCCACAGTCTGGGATCTAGGCCACTTCAGAGAGAGGAAGAAGGTTGAGTAGATGCAAGTTTGCATGTGCGCGTGTATGTATTGCTCAGTTTAAAAAAATAATCACAGGGACAGCATAGCCCTCAAACGTCCGTTCAGCATCTCCTTCACAGAGCAGTTCAGCAGTGTCAAGTCTTTAAAAGTAAAGTTAAGGATAACCAGACAAAAGCATTCTAAGCTGATTTTTGTATGGGGCACAAATAACTGATATTTGTTTTATCTACCCCAAATCCATCCCCTTTTTCCTTGCAAAATAAATTGCCTCCTTTATTTAGGAATTCACCTTCTTTTACAAAGAAGGATGTGTGTCATGATTAAGTTTAAAAGGAAAAGAGAAAGGAAGATATTATCTCAGCATCCTGCGTAGAGAATGAAAGCAGGAGAGATTCTCCATGCCCTGCCGAGCCCGCTGAATGACTTTGTGGGCCGTGGAAGGCAGAGCCGTGGCCCCAAAGACGTCCACACCCCACTTGTGGAGCCTGTGAGGACAGGAACAGAGCAAGGGGGTTGGGCTGAAGAAGAAATTCAGCTGACCCTAAAGCAGGGAGATTATTCTGGATTATCTGTGTGGGCCCCATAGAATCACAAGAGTACTTTAATGTGGAGGATTCTCCAGATGGCAACGCGGCCTCGCCCACCCCTCGATCTTAGCCCACGGGAAGTGTTTTAGACTTCTGACCTCCATAAGTACAATACAATAGTTCTGTGTTCTTTTCAGCCACTAAGTTTGTGGTACTTTGTTACCACAGAAAGAGGAATTAATATCAGCACTGAAAATGGAAGGGCAGTTTAGTGATGTGAGCACGTGGGTAATGGTATTTGCAAATGCAGGAGCGTTTCCAACATTCCAGTGATGATTCTCCACGCAACACGTTTGCTAAGCATCCACCATATGACAGCAACTTCTCTAAACAATGGGGACGCGACACTGAAAAATACAAGCGTTTCTGTCCTCCTGGAATTGGAGCCTAGAGTACATACAGGTAATAGACAAGATAAGTATGTCAAATATCGTGTACTTAGAGTGACGGCGTGAAGAGGAAACTAAAGCATGGGAAGGGCAGTGGGCTGGCCCCTGGGTGGGCGGTGCCCTCGGCCTCGTCTCCTGCAAAGCTCCTGTCCTGCCCCACGCTCTCAACACGAGGCTGCTTTCCCCCTCTCACCGCAGAGCCTTAGCACGTGCCGTTTCCCGCGCCCTCCCTCCCCAGCTCTCTGCACGCATGGCGCCATCTTGTGGAGGCTTTCCTTGAGCAGCCAGTCTAGAGCAGGTCTTTCTCCAACTCCTTGCTCTTGCTTGCTTTCTCCTGTTCTTTTCCTTCACAGCATGCATGGAATTTCAAAGTTACACATTATTTTCTTTTCTTGTTTATTATGTTTTCCCCATTAGACTGAGAGATTCAGTCTAATGAACCTTAATGAACTCCAGGAATACTTTCGGTCTTATTCTCTGATGTAAACCCAGTGGCTGGCCCATAGCTGTGCCCAATAAGTATTGGCTAATTAAAAACAAATTAATGTGTTCACATTGACTCCTTATGAGCTACTGATTTTAAAGTATGATCCATCCATGATTTTGTTTTTAATTATTGTAATGTTAAAAAAAATACTTAGTGTAGGGTAGAAAAAATTCTCCTTCATATTATTTTTTAAAAACTCTTTTTGCTATTTTTACATATATGCTTTTTTATAAAAGCTTGATAAGCATTCAGTTATATTCTCTAAAAACCTATTGAAATTTAACTGGAATTAAAATTAATGTATAAATTAATTTGCAGAAGTATTTTTATACTAATGTGCTGTCTTCTCATTAAGTATCACAGTAAGTTTCTCTTTCCATGCAAACAGACTTTTGACCTCTAATTAAAGTTTTATATTGCTTAAATAAAGTTTCCTTATTTATTTTGGTCGGCTTATTCAGACCTATTTTATTTGAAAAGTTGTTGTAAATAGATTTTTTTAAACTGTTACCTTTTCTAATTGTTGATTGCTGGTATATAAGAATTATTTTGCTCTCTTTTCTTGATTTCAGCTGCATAACTGAACGCTTTTTAACTTACAGTTTTTAAAAATACATATTCTTTACGATTGTTGGGAGGATTGAATGAGATAGTGTATATAAAAGGGTAAGCATGGTTTATTTTATAGGTTGTAAGCTCTCAGTAAATACTAATTTTTCTTCCTTTTCCTCCTTCTCCTCTTCTTTCTTATTATGACACATAATCAATCCATATGTTTAGTGGCCATTTTGTCATCTGCTCTCCAATAGTTATATTTCTTATTTTGTTTGATGTGTTGTTATATTTACTAGAACTTCAAAGAGAATCTTAAATAATAGTGGCTATACATAATAGCCAGTTCTTCCAGGGATTTTTTTTTCAGGAATCTCTTTTAAATTTTATCAAATTTTTCTAAGGTTGTCTAATTGAATCTTTTGATATTATTCATTATATTTATGGATTTTCTAATATTATATTATCCTTGAATTTCTACTTGGTTGCAGGGCACTATTTTTTAATGTTATATTGGCTTGTGTTTGCAAGTATTTTATTTAGAATTTTTGCATCTATCACATAATAAAAGGGAACTATAGTCTAGATTTCACTGCTTTCACTTTTAGATTTTCGAGTCAGCATAATGTTAGCTTTATAAAATAATGGAGAAAGCTCATCTCCTTCAATGCCCTGAAATCTCTCTCTCTCTCTCTCTCTCTCTCTCTCTCTCTCTGCTATACTTCAGTGATGACACCATCATATACTCAGTTATTCAAGCAACCTAGGATTTACTTTAATTCCTCTAAGATTCATTGAATCTAAGAAAAAAATCCTTGGATTAAATTAATCTAAGAAAAAAAAAAAAAACATGTCTTAAGTGTTATATACCAGTAAGAAAGAAGAATGCTACCCATTAAACTCTGACCAAAATATCACCCAGAATATTTATTTTATACTTATTAAAAAGCTATTTAGATTTCTTAAAAAAATATTTTAAAATAATATATTATTCTATATATATGTATGAAACTATAAATGAAATGTTTGTCAAGGTTTTGCTAAAATTCCTTTATACTCCGAGCTCTGCTCTTGTGGGTCTGCCTTCACCTCCAAACCACTGGTGCCCACGCATCGCCCATCGAGAGCACTGAGGGGCAGATGGCAGATGCTCCCTGTTCTTGGATGGTTTTCCCTGGTCACTAGCTCCTGAAACCCCATCTCTGTGTATGACCTAACCCTGGTGCATTTTCCAGAGCTAGCCACTGACTCAAGGATTAGCCAATCGATTGGCTGATCAATGACTGAAATAACTCAATGACAAATTTAAGTAAGAGAGGTAGGGAATGCGTTTTTCTGTGAGCTGAAAAGTCAGATGGGGTTAGTATCCTCCAAGAAAGCACAAGGTAGTGGCAGAAGCCAGAGCAGGGAGAGGAGAGGAACCAGCGTGCAGGAGGAAGCCAAGAAACACTGGTCTTTCTGTCTTTGGAGACGAGTCAGGAAGGAGCAGGAGAGAGGGGCAGACAGGATGTGGGGGTGAGAGAGAGGAAAAGACGGGGGGAGGGAGAGGTGGGGGCAAGAGAAGGAGCCAGTGAGACAGAGTGGGCGAGAGGGAGGGAAGGAGAGAGAGGGAAAGGTGGCTGGGGGGTGTAGATTTAGAGGCACTGCCTATATCACAGAGTTTTCTCGCCTTCTATATGCAAAACGTCAGCAACTCCTTTCAGTTCGATCCCAAATAAGACACACAGTGCACGTGTGTATGTGTGTGTACATTTGTGGGAGTGTGCGCGCATGTGTACATGTGTATGGGTATGTACCTGTCATCTACGTGTGTATGGGCACACGTGTGTGTGCACATGTGCGTGTGTGTACTTGTGTATGTGCGCATGGGCGCATGCATGTGCACGGGGCGGATGAGCGTGTGTGCACGTGTGTAAGGGGTCGTGCATGTGTACGGGTGCACGGCTGTGTGTACTCTCCCTGCTCGCTCCGCCTGCTGGATCTCCGCTTTTTGAGATCCCTGTTCCCTCTAACAAGCGCCCCCTGAGCCAGACCAAGTGGGGTCTCAGCTCCCTGCCCCTTCCCTCCGCAGCCTGTGCTGCAGACTTCCCTGGAGATGGACCGCGCTGCCCGTGGGAACCCGGCACAGCAGAGCAAATCCAACTGCTCC